>CALSBV010012209.1:438342-456778 GCA_943590825.1 Bovichtus diacanthus | reverse complement strand
GAAAATGGAGCGGGAGATGGGCCGGAGAATCGGAGCAGCGGGCGCGGTATTGCACTCGCTTTACCGTACCGTTGTGACGAAAAGAGAGCTGAGCCAGAAGGCAAAGCTCTCGATCTACCGGTCTATCTTCGTTCCTACTCTCACCTATGGTTATGAAGGTTAGGTCATGACCGAAAGGACGAGATCGCGGGTACAAGCGGCCGAAATGGGTTTTCTCAGAAGGGTGGCTGGCTTCTCCCTTAGAGATAGGGTGAGAAGTTCGGTCATCCGAGAGAAGCTCGGAGTAGAACCTGCTGGAGCTGTTGCCCCCGCGACCCGACCCCGGATAAGCGGAAGAAGATGGATGGATGGATGGATGGATGATTTCACCTAAAACGTTGGACTCAATGCTCCCCCAGGAAAGCATTAATTTTAAGAATAATATTGGATGTATGTCATTATAGAAAAGAAAGTTACAAGGTTTGTTTATCGTCATTCTACAACACAGGTATAAAAGCACAAGTTTAAAGTGTGGCCCCGCGTCAGGGCGAAATAGGCGGTGCTCGAAATACGATGATGTCGTGACTATTTGCAGGGCCAGTTGGGGGATTCCTCTGAGGTAGCTAGCGCATTAACTGTGAGTTCTTGTCTGTCTAAAAGCCTCTTTTGTGGAGCAATTTATTCTCCAAAAGAGACGGGTTCACTCCATCCACTGATTGCTGAAATTCCATTGATTAAATTGATTTCAGTGAGGAATTTTGAATGTCGATGTGACCGAGCCTTAACAATTATCCTGTGACATGAAGGTATGATTAAAGGTTTGAACATCCTGAACTGTCCACCAGTCAGTAGATCTAAATGAGCCTTTTTACTGCTGTCCAGTGGAAACGCTACACACAGATGAACTTCTGTTTTATTGTTCAGCTACCTGCTTCATATTCATCATCTTACTGTTACAAGAGTCGCAGCGACTGGGCCGTCAGGATGTGTTGGTATTGTGTGTTGAATACATTAGATTACAGAAGTAACTAAATCCAGGTAAAGTAAGGTAAATCCAGCCCAGCCCAGTGAACTCACCCTCCTACAATCAATGCAGTACGTTTTCACATCAGTCCCCTGGGCATACATACCTGGAGTAGTAAACCCTGATCTTTCTTTTCCGCTGCTGCTGCATGCTGTTTCTGCTCTCCCTGCTCAAAGTATGTGCCGTGCACTACGTTTTAACAGTTTCACTTTGTTTGCTAAACATTTGCTAAACACAAACAGTCTGTAAAATATATTCCAGTGGGCTGCACTGCTACCGTGTGTGTCTGTTAGATACGGCTCACCATAATCCCTGTCGTAAATGTCCGCCTGGTACTGAGCACTGTCCCATTCCAACCACAGACCTTTTATTCAATCTACATTTAAATAACGTATCTGCTTGGGAGATTGGTACCAGTGATGTTCTGGGCGGTTCTAATCTGCTGCTGCAGAGCCCTCCTGCTCCTAGCTAGCTAGTTAGCTGTCTTTAGGCAGCTAAAAGTTAAACCCAATGACAGCTTGACAATGACAAGCCCCTCATTTGCATAATGAAGCAGAAATGCACAAAGAAATGCAAAAGGTAATGTAAAAAGAGATGTATAAAGAAAAGTATACAGATATAAATATGATTGTGGAAATATATAGGGTAACAAATGCAAAGGGAAAATAATGCAGTATTTAGACAAGTATCTTAATGTCAGATTCCTGTGTCTCATGTAGAGAACAGTGTGTTGCAAAAAAAAGAAAACATTTTGAGACTTAAGCTGCGATTTTGCTCTCTGAATAATTGTGCTTTATTTGTCATTTTAGTGTGTTAGCAATTGAAAAAAAAGGTTAACATGTGGGTGATGTGGAGCTAATTTGAAACGCTTTATATACTATTGGGAAGTTAAATCTGTAACACAGCATCATGTCTAATATACTGTATGTAAAATATTGATTTGAAAATTAACTATAGCTTTCAAATACATTCAGTGGAGTAGAAGTATAAAGTAGCATAACAATGGCAAAAAATGTATTTAAGTACAGCTCTTGAGTAAATGTATTTAGTTACATTCCTCCACTGCCAGTGGTTCAGTGCATTGTGCTTTGGTACCTTTGGTGGTTCTGCTTCTTCACTTTCCTGCTGTTTCCTCCTCACAACAGCTTCCAGACGGTGTTTGGCTCGGCTGCATGGATTTATTTAGTGTCTGCAGATTGATCACACTGGTTTGTATTTAACCTACTTAGGCAGAGAGCGAGCGAGCTAAGCTGCGCCCCTGCAGGATTTAACATTTTCAACTGTCAGGACGAATTAACCGGCACTAATACCACTTTCATCCCTCGCTGGGCTCCTTCAGTCGAGTGACTCACGGCTCTCTAACGCCGAGCAGGAGGATGTTGGGAGTGTTTCTGAGAGTGATTCTCTTAAACATCCATGTTGATTAGACTCTGATCTCTTCCCAGGGGCTCCAAGAAGAAGAAAAAGATAAAACAATCATTTAGGAAAAGACAGTTCAACCTGAAGTGTTTTTAAATACAGGATCCAGGGTGTAATCAATTATTTCCTCAATTACCATTTGATCATCACATTTTGGTCATTAAATCTGTGTCTAAGGAGACATCGACCAGTGTGTTGCCAAAAGATCTTCTTTTTATATCTTAGATATTGTCAACAGTTATCTTATATGCACAAGATATTTTATAAATTTCTTGTCCACATAGCTTAATATTTATCTCTTGTGTGTGCATAATATTAATGTAGTCAAGGAATTATCTTGTGTGCGTTATGTAATCACTTTTCTTGAGTAAAAGATAGAAAATACCATTAAAACTTCAGTCCAGACTGAAATATCAGACTGCAGAGCCACTCCAGTGAAACATGTCAACATATACTAGATGGATTGTTACAAAATGTGGTACACACATTCATGGTTCCTTCTCTTAGGTTATTGATATCCTGACTTTGTTTTTAGTGCCACCATGAGTTTAACAAAAAATGTTAACTATTAGTCTATTGGATGGACATTCATGTCCCTTAACCTAACATGAGATGACATGAACGTGGAAATAAATATCATAGGCTACCTGCTAAACATCAACACATCAACAGCATTGCCATTGTGAGCCTGTACGATTTAGCTCAAGGCCCCGCTATGCCTCAGTACAGCCTCACAGAGCAGCTAGTGTGACTTTAGACTCTAGCGGACCAATCACACGTATAGACTACTATCTATCGTGAATAGGACCTGGCTGCGCCCCGCTGAACTATAGAGATTTAAAAGGCACCCACAACAGTACAAGGCGAAGTTGAGAAAGGTGCAACTTTATACAAATGATCAGGCGACAAGCAGGCAGGTGCCAACCGTGTTCCTCGTAACGCCTGCAGAAACTGAAGCTCAGAATTTCTTCACTCTCGATACAGGACTGCAATGTCCATCAGTTGTGCCCGCTCAGTAGCATTGATGTACTACAGTTTTTCTTCATTGTATACACACACAAAATTGGAACTATTCTGAAAACTTTAAGCTCATGCATCATATAAATAGACTCCAGAGTGCTAAACTAGCTATAGTTTCAGGAAAGGTGTTTAAACGATAGGAAAAAACTGTAAAACAGTTTCAACATGTACTATATTAAAATAAAAAGAGGCAGAAGCTCGGAAAACAAACTCCAGCAGAAAAAGAAAAATTCAGTCGATACATTTTAAATGTTTACTGTAAATGATATGTGCAGTAAATAATGTGCTGAGTGCAACACACACACAGAGCTACAACTTCATGAGAGGCCAGAGCCTACATTACATTACAGGCCATTTAGCAGATGCTCTTATCCAGAGCGACTTACAGTAACTACAGGGACAGTCTCCTGGAGCAACTCAGGGATAAGTGCCTTGCTCAAGGGCTCAGTGGTGGCAGACCTGGTATTGAACTCACAACCTTCCGGTATTCTATTTGCTTCAGAAGTGCCAAAAAATGCAAAGTTCTGTAGTGATTGGGCTCAGGTGTGGCCAGTGGGCTTCATAGCGCCCCCAAATGCACACCAGGGTTGGAATAAGGTTCCTTTGATGTTCACAAAATCTGGTGAGATCATTGTTCTTAACATCTCAACATTTTTTTAGAAGGTTTTGCTCGACTGGACACAGATTTTGTGTGTTAATTTTAATTTTACAAACACACGTTTGACTTTAGGATGCCCAAAAGCTCACAAAACTTTGCACTCATGTTCAGACTAGTACTTGTTTTGACGTCAAAATTTAGCTTTGGCGTGGCACATTGGCTCTATAGCGAACCCTTATTACTTTTAGCCTTCAAGCGCAGTTTTGACGCCCTTTGTATACTCCTAAACTCAAGGTGCATACATCAAAACATGAGAACTTTGTGAGAATATATAGTAATATCTCCATAGCTTCGACTGCACCTCGGCCAATGAAAGAAAAAATAATAATAAAGAAAAAAAGAAAAAATTCTAGTCTGTATGTTGCACGTACTGGTTTTCTTATTTGAAGCTATTGCTCTGCACTTGTATGATTTCACCTATTTGAAGCTAATGTACTTGCAAGATTATTGCTGTTCGGAGTTTGTATCCTCATGATTGTTTGCACTTATTGTAAGTCGCTTAGGACAAAAGCGTCTGCTAAATGAACTGTAATGTAATGTAATAGCTTAGCTTAGCTTTCATTAGCTCCAACCAACTGGAAGTTGGTCACTTTTAATTTTGTGCGTATTTCATGTATTTTATGCAAACTTTTTCAAACTACTCCCACAGGGTTTTATTGGATTAATTTCAAAGTTGGTTGGTACAACCCTCTGACTAATGTGACATTAAATTGTGATACCTCGACAATGATGTCATAGGCACTGTGACAATATGCAATAGGCACTTTACAGATATGGAACTTTGCCAATCTCCTCCTATAGGATTCAACAGATCAGTATGATTAGTGTGTTCTCAAGCGCCACATAGTTCACACAGGAAGTGGTACAAAATGGTCAATACGCCATTTGCAGCGCCATGCACTCCATGCAGGAAATAAGTGTGCAGTGTCCAACGGTTGCGGAAATGTACAGCTGATTTCAGCGCTGTTATATTGTATATGAAACAGATTTCTATTTTATTTATTTATTTTATTTTACAGTCATCAGATTGATGTGAGGTGAAAGGTGATTTTGATTTAAATGTCTAAGAAGCTTTTTGATGGTAAATATGTATGAGGACAAAATGAAAGGGATTGAACGCAGAGGATTTTTGTCTTTTGCATCTTTAACAAAAATGAAATCTCATAATCATCAGTCTGATTCTTCTTCTTTAAGTTATTCTGGGTTTGACAGATTTTTACTAGTTTATCTGCCTTCCGGAGGATTAAAGGTTAAAATGATTTTTCCCCATAGGCCAGAGGTGGGGGAAAACATTAAGATTAAAAAAATAATAATTAAACACTTAAAGCTAGTTTGATTACAGAGACAGAGACCCCCCCCCCCCACACACACACACATACACACCACGACCACAACCTTATTTTCACCAAAATGTAAATAAGCTCCTCTCTCGCTCTTGCAAAGAAAAAACACCTCCATGAATTATAGATGAGCGTGAAGAGGATTAATTATAGCGCACTAAAACCTGTAGCTAATGTGTTGCCTTCAGAATGACACTAATGCTAATGACAGAGACAGAAATCTCATATCTCCACACAAGAGATCTGTTCATTTCATAGTACAGACATTTATTTTAAAAATGTTTAATAAGACTTTATGGGCACCAGTGTCTGGACTCTCCGTCCACATACTGTATAGTGAAATGGAGATCCTTTTCCCCCGAAATTCTCCCTTTAAATATGATAAAACATGAAGGGCTAGTTTACATATTTAAGACATAATCCTCTTGTTCTAATGTGAAACTCAACTTATAAAATCTCTCTCTTGCATTAACTGCATATTTCTGTTTATTAACAGCACAACAATAGTACATCTAAATATAAAAGTGATCAGTGAACACCCCCTTTCTGAGCTGCTTTTTTTTTCTCTTTTGTTGTTATGAGAACAGATTTAACAAACAAGATACAACATGTTCATTAGTTCACCTTAGTGGGGCTGATGGATGGATATTATAACCTTTATACAGAGCCAGTCCAGCTGTTTCCCCCTGTTTCCAGGCTTTGTGCTAAGCTCCGTTAGCCGACTGCTGGCGGGAGCTCCATACGTACAAACTTAAGGTATCAATCTTCTTATTTAAACTTTGATAAATCAAGTTTCTTTCACAAAATGTTGAAATTTTCCCTTTTATTGAATCAGATGGAAATAGTCAGAAGGAGTCCAAGCCGGTTTTATTTATTAGTCATCTGTCTTCCTTTTTGTTTTTGTAAAGATAATTTTTGTCTTTTTGTCTTTTATTGATAGTATAGAAGATGGATTGAAAATGGGGAGAGACAGAGCGACATGTACTGCTGTACTGCTAACAGACAATCAGCTGTGGATATATTTGGCCATTTTTTTGCAACATCAAGCATTTCCCTTCACATGTGTTTCTTTATTCTTTTGAACTGTGCCTTTATTGGTGTTATTGGTCTTTATAAGAGTAGATACAAACGGGAAAAATGCTGAGGGAGCGCGTAAAAGAAACAAAAAACGGAATCAAACAGGGGGTATTGCAGTTAAATGTATTTTTCTGTTTGTGTTGAAGAATCCAAAGTGCTGTAGGATGATCTGCTCTGTACAACTGGAGAGACATGACTGCTGATGAGTATCTTCCATTCAGCTGAGCCTTGTATTGAACCAGTATTATGGGTTTTCTCTCTCATCTCTCCCACTGGACTTGTGCCGGTTAGCTCACACTGCATGGAAGGATTAGTGAGACCACATAAGTATATCGTCAAAGGTTCCCCAAAAATCAAGCGATATTCTTTTACAAGGTCATGCTATGTTATTCTTTTTATTTATATTTAACATCTTTCTAACAATGTGTTTTTACAAAGTAGAACAGATCCACAGTGTCTGATTGTCCTGCTACACGCTGTCAGGTGTGTGTGTGTGTGTGTGTGTGTGTGTGTGTGTGTGTGTTTGTGTGTGTGTGTGTGTGTGTGTGCGTGCGTATGCGTGTGTGTCTGCACACATCGAGCAGTGTAGCCGCGAGGAAATGGCAGCTGTCTGAACGCATCAACACTGCTGTATTTAATACACACACACACACACACATACTCTGCACGTGTGTGTGTGTGTGTGTGTGTGTGTGTGTGTGTTAAATCATACTGCTTTAAAGAGGTTGAATGAATAGAAACATTTTGACTGGTTCATCTATTTTCGTTTTCTACTCTTCCATTTTTTTTTAATTCAATTTCATGTCTCCATTATTTTTTTGTCTTTTTTATTTTCTCTGTGTTCCTATTCTTTGCATTTTAAATTATAACCTAATATGTAGTTGGGATTTTGCATTGAAAACAAAAAAACTTTATTAACCTTGAAAAAAAAACTTTTTTAGAGAATAATCTACCAAAAACTTTAGTTTGTTGTAAGCAGTTTATTGTTTCCTTCTTCAGAGAACAGCTAATCACTGATCACTGCAATCTACACTTTTCAAGATAGACAAAAGTTTAAAAGTTCCAAACACTGGAATGAACAGATAAAAAAAATAGACAAATACACTGATTCTGTTTGCATCTCACTTTGCTGTGAGCCACACACAGTGTTTTACCTTTAAAACTACCATACAAACTTTAAAACTTGGGGGACACAATGAATTCAGACAAAAGAAAAACACAAAACTGAAATAATGTTATGCCATATTCCCGCATTTACATACGCATACTTGAATCTAGCATATCGTGGTGGCCGTAGCTCAGTCCTTGGCTTGGGAACCGGAGGGCGACTGGTGCAACTCCAAAAGTATGGAGTGTTGACTGGTAGCTGGAGAGATGCCAGTTCACCTACTGGGCACTGCCGAGGAGTGTGTGTGTGTGTGTGTGTGTGTGTGTGTGTGTGTGTACATATTTCGGGCCTCTATCTCTGTACAATAAAAAGGGGCGAAAAAATTTACATTTTCACCAGGGAGTGAGAAGCACCAGGGAAGAATGTGAAGCAATTCCTGACCTGACCTGGGCACTGCTCAGGAGTGAGAAAGGCGAGGAAGAGACTGTTATACCTCAGATGTTTGAGAAAATTCAGTGTGTCCCCTCAAATAGTGAGGGATTTTACTCCTGTATCATCGCGTCCTGACAAGGAACATTGCTGCCTGGTCCGGAAACAGCACCGAACAGGACCAGAAGGCCCTGTAAAGAGTGCTTTGTTTGGGTGAACATACAATAGGCGGTGCTCTACCCTGCCTAAAGGTTATTCACACTGGGCTCTGCAAGAATAAAGCTATGACTATCATTAAGGATTCCAACCACCCGGATAACAGCGTTTTCTCCCTGTTGAGGTCGCGAAGAAGGCTACGGATGGACCAGGCCAGCACTGAGCGGCTCCGGAGGAGCTTCTACCCTCAGGCCTCTCGGATCCCTAATGAAGTTACTCTCTAAGACGTTTCATGACTATATCTTTCACAGTTGCGATGCTCGCTGTGACAAAATATTTCCATAGACAGACAGAAATACCTGGGAGAGGACTTCCCTCTACAGCAGGTGTCTCCAGAACCACATTTAGCCATGATGACACACACAGACTCACAAGGTGAAAACAAGAGTTGATTTCACAGCTGGTAACAAAATGCATTTAATTTTCTATTTCATATAACTCAAGTAACTGACACCTCTTCATAAACCATAAATACCAACGTCCACATTCCAGACTTATTGATAAAGGGTCCCAGTTGAGCACACAAATACCTTTTCCTCCTGCGCGTGTTAAATTTAACATAAACCATCTGTTTTATGTTTTGGCTCATTCAAATGAAGACTTTGACTTAAGAGGGAGTATTTTCACGTTATGGTTACACATTCTAAAAACAAATACTCAACAAAAAACATTAACATAAAAGTTTGCATCAATCTGTTTTGAGTTATAAACTCCAGCTAGATTTCCTTCAGTAGCTTTTTCATATTTTGTTAATGTAATAGCTTTTATAGCATATTGCATTGTTATTGAAATGTATAGGCCTTTGCATAATTAATACCACAATGCAAAACATGCGAAATCTGGTGAAAAATGTTGTTAACTCCAGTTTCATCATTTAAAAAACTTATTTAATAAAACTACAGTAATAAAATGACTGGAATTTAATCTGATAGTGCTGTCTGTGAAACAAGTGGAATCTTCAGAAAATACTGTTCTTGAGACTCATTACTTTAGCAATGGCTTTCTGTCCATAAAGTTCAAGTAACAGCTTCTGAAATACTTCAAAAGTACATTTAACTTGCAATAACTCAGATTCAGAGCATATATGGCCCATCAGCAAAGCACAGCACTTTTGGATATCCTTTACCGCCACAATTTTGTTCCCTCAACCATAATGGTTGCCATATAGGATTTGAGGAGCCACCTAGGGGAACCATCTTTAGGTAAACAATTGATGGAAGGCCTTGTTCAGGATAAATATCTAGAGAGAGCTGCTGGTTGGCAGAATGGATGGTGGCAGACAATGTGACAGCACACTGTTCATCATCTATTCTCCTTGTACAAGAACTAATAAACCTTCAGCGTAAGACATCACATCGGTTTCCTGATGCCTCTTTGGTTTCCAGTACGCTGCTCATTAAGATTTTCCCTCACAAATTGGCGTTGTCGTCAAGATTCCAAGAGTCTACAGAAAACTGGTAAGTGTTATTTTAAAGTACTACTTTACTACTGCCTTACCAGGTCTGTGATTGACAGAATCTTAAAACATATCTGTAAACTTTCTGTGAACTTCAGTACTCCCAGCGGATTTTCTGAGAACACTGTCAAGTGTCTCCACCGGAGTATTCGATTAAATTGAGTAAATTTCAAAATTGGTAGAAATAGAAGATAAATTGAGCCATTACATTAACATTCAAAAGTGTTCAGGTTTCAGTGGATAGAGAATAAAACTGATCATAAGTTGAATATAGTGTGTACTGGATAAAAGAGTTGGCACTTTGAAGGAAAAACTATGGTTTCTTTATGACGGTGTCATAGCAACCACATCTGGGTGTTTCTGTCTGTCTATCCGCCATACGTGCATGTTTCAAATATGGGTAATTTATCAGTCCACAGCAGAGGCTTCATAAATGAAGCTGTAGTTAAATCACCAAATGTAAAGACTAAAGCTGACAATAATTAAGATGTAAAGAAAAAGGTCAATCTACCAGTAACTGATGGAAGTGAACTGCTGATTGGTGGTATATGTCTATGTGCTACAAAATGGGAAGAAATTACAAAAGAGTATTTTGTCCTGCATCTTACTGTGCAGAGAAAAATATCAACAACCGCTGGGTTCCCCAGCAGCGCACTGTTGTGTGTAGGCACTGTAGGTGTACTAATAATGTTTGTTGACGTTTTTTTATAGTTGCTAATGTTTGTGTAAATGTCCGAGTTTTGTCTTCTGTTCTGGTTAATTTTACTGCTCAAACTTGCAAATGCCCTTTTGATGAGAATTTCCAGAATGAAGCTGATAAAGACAAAACACACAGAGCAGAGTGAGAAAAACAAGCCTCCACTGCACCATGTTTGAATTACAGAAAAGACAAAGTCATAGCATTTCTAAAGGAATAAATTAATTTCAGATATTATAAGCCAATTTTCTGGCCTGTACCCCAAACTACCTGCACAACGTGCTGATAGACATCATTTGTAGACAAATATTGCTGCAATATCAGGTCCCGTCCCGTTCGTTAGATGTTTTGTGTTTGTACTTCCTGTTTTATTTTGTTAACTGTATGTTCCCTCTTGTGTCTGTTGTTTCTAGTTCCTGTCCCCAGCTGTCTCCACTCTGTTCGTTAGTGTCTCCACCTGTGTCTCGTTGTCTCCTCCCACTTCCTGGTGTATATAGTGTGTGTGTTGTTTGTCTGTTGTTGCCAGTTCGTCTTTGTACTTTCATGTCAAGAGTTCCAGCAGTGATCCCGTGTTCCTGATTCCCCGGGTTCTTCGATCCTGTTTCTGTGACCTGACTCCGATTTCGCCCGCTCCCTACCTGTTGTTCTGCTACGCTGAGGACCTACCTGTGCATTGACCTTGTTTCTGTGAACCGACTCTGCCTTTGGATTTCCCCTGCGTGTTTGTTTGTCTATTTTAGCCAGTAAAGTATATTACTGTCATCATCGTTCTGTCTCTGAGTCGTGCTATTGAGTCCCTCTCTCTGTATGTACAGTTCGTACCATTACATGCAAGTGACACATAGGAACAAGTACTAATGCTACTACACATCTAAATCCTAAAATAATGGTAGGAACACATGTCATTCTAAAACGCATAAGAAACACACCGAAACCTTGAATAAGACAAACATAGTTAGTAACTGAGTTCACCACAGGATTTTGTTTCTAGAATGTCGGCATGATAATGGAACATTGGGATCCAGCATGAACTCTACTGGTCTAGTATACTGGTTGAAGCCAGCTCAAGCTGATGTCTCATCTCATTCCATGAGCAGTTCATTTTGATTTATTTAAATTGCCCAGTAAATTTCTCTTTGGTAGTGATGCTTTAAATGTTTTAATTTATTGTATTTCTAATAGTTTTAAGTTTCACTTATTAAAGTTTGACAAGGAAAGAAGAAACCGTATAAAAACAGTTTTAACACAGTGAATCCTGAAACGAGTCAAAACACAACAAAATCAGCTTCTTAGGCAGGCATGAAATTAAGAGCATAAACCCTAAATATTATATCATTCACTTTGTATTTTAAATTGCTTGATGGGAAAAAGTGTGAAGCTGTTAAGACGGGGTTGGAAAAATTTTGTGTGTATTTTTGCTCAGTATTGATCTGATCAGTTGTCAATGTTCACTTTGGGT
Source organism: Bovichtus diacanthus (assembly GCA_943590825.1). Classification (NCBI taxonomy): domain Eukaryota; kingdom Metazoa; phylum Chordata; class Actinopteri; order Perciformes; family Bovichtidae; genus Bovichtus; species Bovichtus diacanthus. The sequence goes on along the minus strand of CALSBV010012209.1, from coordinate 444,896 downwards.
GGAAACTGGCTGAAACAGTGCCAGCTTTAAATACAACTTACATCTTTGTTATGTCAGACCCACACTTATTATAGTTCAGAGGGTGCAGCAGGAAACAAGTTTAATGAACACATTTATTTTCAATTCAGGTTCCTTATATTCTCTTAGCTGCTGCGCACATTACAATTTATTTAGCAGACGCTTTTGTCCAAAGCGACTTACAATAAGTGCAAACAATCATGAGGATACGACTATAAACAGTAAGAATCTTGTAAGTACATAAGCTTCAAATCGGTGAAATCATACAAGTGTAGAACAATAGCTTCAAATAAGAAAACCAATGTAAGTGCAACATACAGAAGAATAAAAATGCAACCATTGGCTACAAATAATGTGATATGGACCTCATTGTGCAGACTGGCTGATAAAAACACACACACACGCACGAGCTATTAAGCCTATTTCCACTTCATTTGAATAGTTGTCATCTGTCTCCCCTTAGAGTTTGTAAAAAAATCTAATAAATGAATTATTGGAATGAACTTAAAATAATTTTGACTTAATAACTTTTGTTCTTCCACATAAAATGACTTGAAACAAGAGCAGTGAACCAGTCCTCTAATCTCTTCTAGAAGGAAGTGTATTAATGTCTAACTCGAGCCTCTGTAAGGTACCGACTGTCACAATGCCTACAGCGAACAGAGCCGGCAAAATTATGCTTTGTTTAGAATCTGAAGACAGTGCAAATCCAATTTTGACAGATTTTTTTTATTTAATATGGCCTCAACACCAAATGGTTCATTCAATGTGACTCTCAATGTTTCAGAGTGGTGGATTAGTGTTCAACATTCTTTTCTTATTCATTAAGTTGTACTCTGAGTTTTATTCCTACACTATATGCCAAAGGTAAAGAGAGACATGGATGACCTGTTGCTCCCTGGATGTAGGATGTTGTTCCTTTATGGCAATGGCCTCTGGATGGCTTCACCCTAAAGAGGCCTGTGAAAGGGACTTTATTCTGCTCCTGCAAAGACTGACTGCGTGTGGTCACAGAGCTTCTCTGGCTAAGCTGCAATCTTGTCTACCTGAAGTGACATACTTGTGTCATGTTCTGAAAGATTGACAGCGTCTTCTGTTCCCAGACACAGTGAAACTCCTAAGCAACATGCTGTGCCTCCTTCAAACACTCAGAAACACATGCTCTCATTTCTGGGGAAGGCAAACTACTGCAGACACTGGATCTTTGACAGTGCCACTATGGACTCTGTCTTACGTGCAGTATGCTCCTCCCACTGTGCAATGGACTGAACGCATGAAATCTGCTTTTAGAGACTTGATCCGCCCTCACATCAGCACCAACCTTGGGTCTGACAGATGAGACTAACGGCTTCACTTTGGTACAGAAACATGACTCTTGTTACCGCCCAGTGGTTTTATTCTACCTCCTGTAAACAATCTGCCCAATCTGTCATGGGCTCCAAATGTCTGGTTTTGCTCCTCATGCAATATTATCAAGTCTTAAAATTTCTGCCACCCAAAACATGACTGCTGCACGTAGACCAGGCTACAATGCAACCGTTCTTTCCAGCTCTAACATTTCGGTTCATAGAGCCTTACTTTACAACCGCATAAATTGCTTCCATTGATTGGTTTGGATGATATGCAAATTACACAAGATTGTTAAACAAATAAGTAGATACAATTATATCACCTGGGACAGAATAAATGCCCCTATTCCAAATTTAGGTTTTCATAATCTTTTGTGATTTTGAGCAATGACACTCTCAGACACCCAATATCTTTCAGGTTCTGCTCTCAATATTGAAACAGATGCAAGTGGGGATGTATGGTTTGTTTTCTGGAACATCTACTTTACAAGTTGAGTTGTAAACTCCAACACTGATTCTGTTTCTAAAAGTAACGTGGTAGCTAACTATGCTAATAAATGAGCTGTGCTTAAATCAACTCCTAAGTTCTTCCTCTGTATGTGTACACTGCGCCACACATGTAGTAAAAGGGTCTGCATCAAACATCAAAAATACAGTAACAGTACAACAAGACCATCTAATGCCACCATCAGGATCATTAAATATGTAATTCATTCTTAATTGTCAAAAGAGCAACAAATAGCTAGAATTTTTCTGCCCTGGTATGGTATGAAAGTTTCTCAACAAGAACTAATCTTCTTATTTAGAGAACCATCTCAATGCTTCTAACAGATTCCAATGCAATATTTTTCTTTTCTTCAAAGAATAGAGATAGAACTAGATTGTGGTCTCAGAACCAGACTGAAGATTCACTGATTGTGCTCGCATTTTATAACTCACATACCCTGTCCTCATTGGTGGAAAATGGGGGAGGACTGTGTAGGTATCTAAGAAAACCTCTACAGGTGTTAATAAACCTGGCATTAGCACATTCTGTCCTGGTGAATTCCTTTTCTTCTTTTGGGACTCTTCCATGTGTGCCAATTTAGTCTTTTTTCCAATTATGGTGGGGTGTGGGGGCATTATTTAAGAGACAGATGTGTCAGAGAGTCCAAAGTTCAATGTGGCAGAGTTAGGCAGCAGGATCGGGGGCCCGTCGCTCCTCGGCGACAGCGGGAACAGGGGTCACCTCTGCAACGGCGGAAACAGGGGCCCGCCGCTCCTCGGCGTGAGGTAACGAGGAGGACCCAAACGCAGATGAGACGGTAACGAGACACAGCTGAGAGGGCAGGTAACGACACACAGCTGAGAGGGCAGGTAACCACACACAGCTGAGTGGGCAGGTAACAACACACAGCTGAGAGGGCAGGTAACCACACACAGCTGAGAGGGCAGGTAACCACACACAGCTGAGAGGGCAGGTAAGGAGACAAGGGTGGCAGGGTGATTACACAGACAGGAAGTCAAACTAAACAAGACACAAGGGGAAAGAACTTTACAAAACAGGAAACATCATGACAATATTAAAGTATGTCAAACACTAATGTCTACATTACATTACAGGTTACTTAGCAGATGCTCTTATCCAGAGTGACTTACAGTGACTAACTACAGGGACAGTTCTCCTTAACAACTCAGAGTTAAGTGTCTTGCTCAGGAGGTCAATGGTGGCAGCCTGGTGTTGAACTCACAAACTTCCAGTTCTATTTGAAAGCCTGACCACTAGACCACTAGACTACCACCACCCATCTAGAGTGTCTTTTAGTCTATGGCCCACAGCTGCAAGAGAAGAGTTGAGATGGGCCCAGTGTGTTCAGACGGACGAGATGCTCTGACTGTCTTACTTAGAATGTGTTGACGAGGATTTGAGGAGCCACCTAGGGGATCCATCTTTAGGTAAACAATTGAAGGAATGCCTTGTTCAGGATAAATATCTAGAGAGAGCTGCTGGTTGGCAGAATGGATGGTGGCAGACAATGTGACTGCATACTGTTCATCATCTATTCTCCTTGTACAAGGACTAATAAACCTTCAGCGTAAGACATCACATCGATCTCCTGAACCTTCTTTGGTTTCCAATACGCTGCTTATTAAGATTTTCCCTCACAGTATTCACCTTGAAAATGTTCTTTGTATCATATTTGTTCAGCCTACAGGTCCTCTAACACAGTCTTAGCTGTCTGAATTTTTCCAGGCAAGTAAATGGTAAAGGGACTTAAAATCCAGAGCTCAAGGTGGAGAAAAATTAAGTTATCAAGCCAATTTTTTAAAGTTACTACAACTTGAATTTTGTTTCAAATCAATTAACGCAGAAATTTCAGTTTAAATTACACACAATATTATGTTAATGTAATTACCAACATTATTACGTGAACACAACTGATCAAAATAATGTTTGCAACTTAAAGTTTTTTATCTTGCAACCATGCATTTTTTATTAAGTGGCGGTAATAGGTCCCCTGAATTACTTTTGAGAGTGTAGTACTCAAATAAAAGGTTCACCACAAGCAGCAACAACGTTTTGAGTGCAATAGTCAACATTTTTAGTTTACTTTCATAGAAACTTTTTCCGTCAGAGATGAGATGACTAGAGTAAAACCAGCTGAGGACTGCAGGTGAGTCCACTTTGGACTCTTTAAATGAGAAGTCAGTTTATATCTCATTAATATTTTTACAAGAACCTCAGGGACTTTGTGTTTGCCTGAAGGAGAAGTCTGCTTCTGCTAACTGGACTCTTCCTTTACCTTTAGAAGCAAAGACTGTCTGATGTGTGCCGGAGCCTGGAGGTCTGAGCTAAAACGAGATTGGACCTCAGCACTGTTAAATCCAGACTGACATCTCGGCAAATCTGCTCCTCAGTCTGAAGATGAGCTGCTGTTATTTAGAGAGAAAAAACAAACCAAACGCCTGCAGGACGTGATGTGTGTGGACGGAGCGAGGACGAAGAGGGGAAAGAGGGGAGTCCTAGTGGGCTGTGGCCTCAAGATGTTTGGTTTCAGCATGAGGCAAGGACACTTCAGGTCTGAGGTTCTTCAGAGGAGGAAGAAATAACCTCAACACCACGCTGTAGAAAATATCTATCATGACATGTCTTTTAGTAGTTTGCCTGCTGTAGCAGCGGGAGCTTTGCGGATTGTTTTCTTCTTCATTGCAGCTGATGGGATGACTTTGTACCAGACGTTGGAACTTTGCTGGCTTATACTTTTTTGTTTCAACAAGCTAGGCTCATCACTCTCAGTTTTTGAGTCACAATCATCACTGTGTATGTCTGCTGCAGTTAAACAGACTGGGATTGTCCCAGTTAAGAGTAGAGTAAGCATCATATCACGGAAATGTTTGCCAACTAAAAACAGGAATTTCTGTCATCTCTAAAATAGTCTGAATAGTTTTAGTTACTAATAATGGAAACCATCTTGCGATGAGATCACACCAGCCGCGATGCCAAGGGCATAAAGTGGGGGGGCCAAGTGCCCTCGCTTGGACCACACCTATCTTCAAAAACGATCCTCATTTTGAACTCAACTACACAGCTATAAAGCAAAGACACAGATAATGATTGGTCCTCATATGTTCGCTCTGATCATTGATTGGTGCGTTACAGGAAGAACCTTGTAGAAGTTACTGAATGATTTTGGAAATAGAGCCTTTTTGTTATTTTGGGGATATTATTTCAAAGCCAGTCAAAATAAAGTTACATGAATGTTACTTTTTGTCAAAGAATTTAGTTTCACGTGAATAATTAATTTTGACAAAAAAGTCAGATATATGCTGTCATATTTTACAGGTACATTTACAATAGTTTGAGGTTTTTTTCCTTTCCCTGAGTTTACTTGTGAAGTCACTTTTTACAGCGTGGCAGACGAGTCATCACATCACACTGTGGCAGCATCTGATGAGCTGTGACAGCCGAGCAGCGGACCTCTCATTAAACACAAAGAGAAACAAACAACAACAAATGTATTTTCTGTCAAATGTATTCATCATATCATCATATCATTATATCAATCATTACAATCATACTTCTAAGTAACTATGATTGAAAGCTCCTCTGTACTATACGAGCATAATAATATCTTTATTTTTATAGGTAAATAAAGTGAAAAAGTTATTTACAAAGAACACATAAAACACAACATAGAAAAACACTAAAACACAGTAATAAAGGAATAAAAGTATGAACCACAAAAAAAGGCAGAACCCATGAACAGAATAAAATAAAATCCGGCAGTGCAATAAAAGTTGTACGCTTAGATTTTAAAGAAGCCACAGACTCAGTCGCTGTATTTCTTTGAGCAAGGTTTTCCAGAGCCTATGGGCTCTTATTTCAAAAGCGCAATAATTAAAACCAATTCTAAAATGTGGAAGCCAGTGTAAAGAGGCTAAGTCGGGGTGATGTATTCAAACCTGTTTACTATGGTCAAAAGCCTGGCAGCTGAATTCTGTACTGTCTGCAGCCAGTCTACAGTTTTTCTATTTGTTTCTGTATCTTTAAAACTGAACGAATTCTGATGATTTTCCTTAGTTAACAAAAGCATGTTTATAAGTTTTGTAATGTGCTCAAAGCTTACATTAGAGTCAAACAAGACGCCAAGATCTTTAGCAATAGGCTCAACGTATCAGACCATAGTAGATGGCAGTATTTGAATGTTTGTTTAGCTACAGCTAATAACAAGAATTTCTGTTTGGGATGAGTTCAATTAAAGAAAGTTCTTAGACATCCAGTTTAAAGGCACTAGGCACTCGTGTAAAAAACTCAGCATATTGTGGGCTTCATAGCGACATACAACTGTGTGTCGTCAGCATAACACTGAAAGAAAATCACAATATAATATTAATATTAGCTGATGGGAGCATATCAACAAAGAATAGAATTGGTCCCAAAATTGGCCCTTGGTATCCCATTCTAACAGTAGCAAATGAAGACAGACAAGAGGTCACACAGATGGCTAAACTATCAGAGAGATGTAGAGAAAACAATGCTTTCCGCAAGCTACTGCCGTAGTTACCGTAGCCACGAGGCAAGTACAGTACATGGCACCAGCGTCAGCCGTGAATATATCCTCCATGTGGTTGGGGATCCTGAGAGCCATTTGGAATGCCCTCGCTCCTGTGTCACGTCCTACCATCGCTCCTGTGTCACGTCCTACC
>CALSBV010012209.1:383584-422046 GCA_943590825.1 Bovichtus diacanthus | reverse complement strand
GCTTCGGGCCAGTGGAAATATGAACACGGGCCGCATTTGGCCCGGGGTCCTTCATTGTTCACCTTATGAATATACAATGATCTTTAAATATTGATATTCTAAGTGAATGACTCCTTTTGAGACTATATCAGCAATATGGTCTTTGGTCCTTGTTACAGAATGGTCCCCTGTCATCATTAATACTTACTACTAATTATTTTAATATTAATTATTAATTATTCAGTCCTGTTTCACAGATTTGTCACAGCCCCTTTCAAAACTGATCTCATAGAAAGACTCACAAATCTATTGGATTAACTGTTAAACAAAAGGGAAACATCTCCCAGTGTGTGTTCGGGAGGCAGACACCCTCTCCATATTTAAGAGCAGGCTAAAGACTTTCCTTTTTGATAAAGCTTATAGTTAGGGCTGGCTCAGGTTTGCCTTGGACCAGCCCCTAGTTATGCTGCTATAGGCTTAGACTGTTGGGGGACTCACTCCTCTCCTCCTTTCCATATCTTCCTCTCCTCCTCTCCCTCTCTATTGATATGCATTCATGTCCCTTAAATGCATGTTACTAACTCATCATCTGAGGCATCATCCTGGAGTCTCTGTGTCGCTCATCTGGCAGGTTGCCACTATTAAAGATTCATTCTGGATCATGAATCGTGGCTGCACCTGTTGCCCTGGTCCTGCCTGACACCAGGAGCCTTTATTGACATCCTCCTGGATCCATCTTTTTTATATACGATCGTATCATGTTTTCTGTCACATAGATTGTCTATGTTGTATTTTGAACTGTGTTGTTGGTTCTGTACACACTATTACAGTCTGTCCGTCCTGGGAGAGGGATCCTCCTCAGTCTCTCCCTGAGGTTTCTTCCATGTTTCCCCTTTAATTGTGGGGTTTCTTTTCGAGAGTTTTTCCTTGTGCTGCGAGGGTCTAAGGACAAAGGGGGTGGTATCCTGTACAAGCTGTAAAGCCCACTGAGACAAATGTATAATTTGTGATATTGGGCTATATAAATAAACTTGATTTGATTTGATCTATTCACAGCTGATAGAACTGACTTGCATAATTACGATTCTCTCTTGCTTGGTTTTTTTGGCACACACCATAACTATGTAAAGTATCAACAAATGGCACAGGCATAAAGCACAAATCAAGATTGAACCAGTTTATATAGATGGCTGTATTTTGTTCTCCCATGTGTCATGATTGCGTGAAAGAATATATTAACTTGATCACAAGTTGTGTTGTTTGATGGAAACATTTGCTTTGGTTATGTTTACTGTGTTTAATATTTTGTGAGTGTGAGAGAATTTTGCAAACAACAACAAATTTGGACAGCAACTTTCAGTTTAGGCCTGTGTGGGAACTGTTTTAAAAATGTAACTTATAAATGGAAATATGTATTTAAGCTGATGAGAAAAACAGAAATGGGTTAAAAACATTCAAAATGGGTGTGTTTGAAAACTCATTTATTTATTTTGTCGAAGTAGTGTTTCCAAGGTCAAGGATGAAGTGACTCTCATATTTAAAAACAATGAACACCCTTTCTGAAATGACCTTCTGACTGAAAGTGAGTGTGTGGGGTGTTTAGTGATGTAAGGACTGTTTTATGAATTTTTATTTTGTTAGTCAAATAAGAACTTTTACTGTGCATATGTTTATTGGACGTAAACCTGCATTAACTTACTTTTCGGCCACTTGTGGGGGGTGGAAACAAGCTTTAAACACAACACGGACATGTTCAAATCTGGGCGGCTGTGGTTTAGAAGGTAGAGCGGTTTGTTCACCATTGGAAGATCAGCGGATTCAATCCCCGGCTCCTCCAGTCCTCTAGTATCCCTGGGCAAGATACTAAACCTGCCCTCAAAGCCATTGCTGTGTGAGTGTGTGTTTGGGTGAGTGTGTGTGTGAAAGAGCATTCGATGATGAGTTGTTTGGCACCTTGTATTGCAGCCATCAGTGTGTGTGAATGGGTAAATGTTGACATGTGGTGTAAAAGGGCTTTGAGTAATCCAAAGACCAGAAAGTTCTGATATAAATGCAGTCTACGACATTGCTTTTTTCACACCCAGCAGACACAGTAACATTAGCATTCACTTGGAGCTGTGTTTCTGGCTGAATATAAATCAATTATTCTCTCATGTTGTGGTCTTCATCAAAGAAAACTAAAGACCTTCTTGCGATTGGACCACTTCAATCGTGATGCCAAAGTGGACCACACCCATCTTCGAGCTTGGCCTTCATTTTGATCTCAACTACACTTCTGTAAAAGTTTTGTGACTGCATCCTGCACGGTTGCAACACTATCATGGTGACAAAACAAAATAAACATCTAGTAAAGTACTCAAACCTCCTCTGTGGTAGCTCCAGGAGACAGTAGGAGTCTCCAGCTGGTTTCTAACCAGTGGTGTTGCTGGGCAGGTGGGTGAGTACAGTGGGTCTATCAAAGCTGTTTTGTTGGAAAAGCTGCCTGCTGCTGTAAGTGAACCAAAACCAAGACAGTAAAGTTTTGGGATTTAAAACTAAAACAATGAGCTAAAAGACACTAAAAACCTTTGGCGATGAGTTAGAAACGACCAAGAGTCTGACTCATGAAATCCTGCAAAAAATAATGTTCTATTTCTATGAATAAAAGATATTGACTGTGCAGCCTCTGTGGAGGTCTGTGTGATTGATTTAAGGTTTAATTGAAGAGTGTTAAGGCTCCTGGCTCCTCTTAGAGCAGCTGGAGTTTTTCTGGACTGACCTGAGTGTTTGACTGATTACAGTCTGACTCATCTGTCATTGAAGGATTTCCATAAATAGTGTCATTACTGTAACATAGATGACTCAGTTTGGCTCCATCCTCAACAACAAAACCGAGAAGAGTCCAAACTTTCAAACTCTTAGGTTATTTGATTTTCTGACAAAAGTGTTCATTTAGGCATTTAGTATCTTTAAATGGTAAATGGACTGCATTTATATAGCACTTTTCCAATATTTGCAATCATTCAAAGTGCTTTACAACACATTTCAGCATTCTCCCATTGACACAGAGGCTACCATACAGGGTGCCACCTGCTCACCAGTAGTGACAAACATTCACACAAGGACAAGGACACTTTGACATGTTGACCGCAGAGGCTGGGGATTGAACAGCTGACTCTCTGACCTGTGTGACTCCACCTCCTGAGCCAGAGCTGCAGCACTTTATTAAAAGGTTCGTCAGAAATCTGATTGATTTAGTATAAAACTACGACAAATCAACTTTCTGTTTCCACAGATATTTCTACAAAATCCCCGATGAGTTTGAGTTTCCTCTTGACTCAAACTGATACACAAGGACCTAGATAGATGGATAAATGGATAGATGGATCATATGTGACCGTCATTCACATGTCTGTTTTACCTGGTTTGGTGAAAAGTGAGCTCCCAACTTCGTGGAAACAGTTCAGAGAAGGCCCTTTCCTGTTTCAACACGACCAAGCCAAGTCCATAAAGAAAGGGTTTTCTTGAGTTTGATATGATTTACCAACAACATGTAGAGTGATTAGCCAGCAGTGTTTCTAGTGCAGCCACAGGTTTGAATGATGCTGTTAAGCATGTTTTTTTTTTTAGGTGTTTAGGTGTCATGTTTGGAGAGATGTGAATTTGAACTTAAAGGGAATTTCTGTGAAATTTAGCCAAATTCATAAAGACACACATTTATTATACTGAGGATTAAACTGTTTGGTTACTAACCAACCAATATTAGTATACATGTAATGTTGAATGTCTGTTGTGTTTATGAAAATGGATTTTTGTAGTCTACTTTGTTTACTGTAACATGAAAATATATATAGTTTTGTGAGTTCTATATTAAGAATGTTATGAATTCATTTAAAGATGTCCTATTGAGGCAAACATACAGAAAGAAAAGAAAATATAATTTCTGTTGTGTTAAAGGGAAGTTTGGCAGTTACCTGGCAGCTCTCATAGTATATACGATATCCATTCTGTTTGGCTATTCGGGAAATTGTAAGTAATGAGATTTCTTACATCTTTCATACAATACACAACTTGTGTATAAAGGACTTTTAAAGGACCTGTATTTAAGACAATCCATGATGGACTGTAACAGAAACTACATAGAATGACAGTAGACAGTTATGGTGAAAACAGACTTATTATTAACATGATTGTTATTATGTTGTTTTGTTAATATGTTTTTTCTGTTCAGCAACACATTTCCGATAAAGACGCCAGAGAATGAACATTGTGTGCAGACAACTGGATTCATTGTCTCCCTTCTTAGGGTGTTACATTTCTCATTGTTATTTGTATGACATATGGCTGGAATGTTCACTTGTCCACATACATTTTGGCTACAGGTCCATATATATAAAGAGGTATTTTCATTTAAGTATTTTTTCTGTAATTACAATAATACCTTTTAATTACCCAGCTAAAATAAGTTTAGGAAAATGCACTTATTACAACATGTGGACATTGTCATGTGGAAAACTCCCTGCTCCAACTCTGAATTTACAAACAGCAAACCAAGAGCACGTAGGTATTTCATAATCAGATATATTAACACAAACACCTAAATGCAACAGTGTGAAAGAAATAAACACACTTCTGTATAACAAAAGATATTCATAATAAATAGAGACATAAAGTGTTCAATCAAATGAAACACCTCATTTCAGAATATTCATAACAACAATTTTTATACATTTTTACAAAAATAGAATCATTAGAGACATCAAAAGCCTCGTTCAAGTTCAAAAAAATAAATATTTGTTTCACGCTTAGCATCAATACTTTTGAAAGTCTCTCATTTGTCAAACAGAAAACATATAACTCCAACTGAAAAACATTTTTTTCACACTTTCAGTTAAAGCTCTGACATTATAGTTTTAAAGTAGTGGTGCTTTATATTTGTTGTCGCTCGCAAAAAGAAAAACAGATTCATTTTATTTCTTTGCAGTTGTTTGTTGTACATGATGGGGACCTGCTGACTGTAAAGTCAGGATAAAGCAGAGTCCACAAATTGAAAGGTCGCTTCATGGTTGAAAATGTGTGAAAATATCAATCAAAAGCCCAAAATGTAATCTTTTTCAACATATAAATATAAGGTGAGTTACATAACTTGAGTTAAGTAAGACAATCCAAAACAAAATATCCAGTTATCAACCAATAACACACTCTCAAAAGTAACACACACTGTGGAGTGTTTCATACTGCTCTCTGATTGGCTGGCAGGTATCTGTTAAAATCTCTAAGTGGACATTTCAAATATAGCAGGTTAACTACTGTTCTAAATCAGAGTTTAAATTGCCTTCACATGGTAGGAAATGTTCTCTTCACGGGTGCAGAGCCTTGCGGTGAAGGCAGATAGTTAGTTTTGTTTCTATGGTTACCTTCCCTGCTTGCCTGTTCATACAGCTGTTATCTCATTGGTTGTGCTTTGAAAGGTCAGCGGCAATTGAGGTCAAAGTTGAAATAATTTGAACTTTGAGCACAGCGCTCATTGTCAATTTCCAGCTTTCTATAGAAAAACAACAAAGTCCAGTGTGTAGTATATAGATAGATCTGTTAGCAAAATGGAATATAATATTCATAATTATGTTTTCATTTGTGTAAAAGAAATGGGCTTCCAAATATTATTCAATAGTCTTATCTTAAATGCACAATACTAATATGAAATGAAAATTGTCATCTTCAATCAATTTATGTTTAGTCATATTTCTGTTGCTATCGAAAATATTAATGTCAGCATGCAGTCAAATACAGGTTAAGTATTTTCTTTTTAAATCTGCTGTTGACTTGAAAGTAAAATGATCTCCCCACACATTTTATTCCACTCCTTGAAAAGTAAAAAAAGAATCCGATTTTAAAATTAAAAGATTAAAATCATATATAGATGTTTTGCTTGCAGGTCATTGTGTCCTGATTACTTAAAGATCCACAGAAAAAGTGAGAAAAGTTTCCACCAGCCAACAACCGAAAAAAAACTGAGAGCCAGTCAGCTGGAATAACAACAATGGAACTATTTTCTGATCAAAAGGTAGCTTTAAAGTTTTTAACACCCAGCAACAACAGACAAAAAAAAAGGAAACACAATCAAAAAGCTTAAACAGTGAACTAGATTATTACCAACCACAGCAGCGCGAGAGATATATAATCAGATCAGCAGTAATCAGATTACACAAATCACATTAACGATGACGAGTTACTGTAAAAACAGAGTTGTCAACGTGTTTTTTTTAAATAAAGATTTTTTTTAGCTGTAATAACACCCAATGGGATTATGATAGAAAAAATAAATACATAACAGTAATCAGATTACAAAGCAAACTGCAGCCTCTGCCATTTTGAGTGAGGCGTCACTGTAATTAAGTAATCTGATAATTTGACACTTTTTTTTATCATTAATCAGTCATTTTGATTTGAGCATTTTGATGACCTTTTATTAACAATCTTTTCAACTCAAAAGATCAAATTCACAGTGTAAAAACTTTTTTTTCTCTCATTTATTCCAACAATGTTTTATAAATGAAAAGGAAATAAGACTGTTGACATCTGAAAATAAAGAATATTGTCTTAAACTTTTGTACTGGAAACTTGTGAAATCTGCCAGTAAATTGAATTCATCTAAATAAATGTGTTGTATCTGTTAACACACACAGTCTCTTCAGGGATTTATCCCTCCTGTCTCCTCTTTCTCCTCTAAGCTCCTCCCCCTCTGGCTGGATGATTGACAGTGGTTTACGGGGCTACATAAACCCTGTTTAACATCCATCTGTCCCACTGGCCTGGCTCTCTGCTTGCTTTGACCGAGAGTGCAAGCAAAATTTCAAAATGGTCAGAGTAAAATCTCGGCCTCTCTGCTTATTTTCACACACTCTTTCTCCTGGTTTCCCACCTCCTCAGCAGCTGGAGTCCTTACTGCCGGTGCCTCCCGCACCTCCTCCGGACTTGCTGGTAGCTGAACCGACAACGATCTCACAGCCATTGGAGACATGACTCATGACCTTCTGTTTGAGCTGCGCAACCTGCTCCCGAAGCATGGCCGCAGTGGAGGCCAGGTCCGAGTTCTGGTTCTTCAGAACCTTCACCTTCTCCTCCAGCCGCGAGATCCGCTCCAGCTTCCGCTTGCGGCACTTGGATGCGGCGATACGGTTGCGGAGCTTCTTGCGTTCTGCTTTAATGCGCTCCTGTGTCTCCAGGTCGATCGGGGAGAGGGAAAGCGGGGACGTGGGGTCGCCCGGTGGTTGAGGCACCTCAGGAACGGTCTGAGGGGCGTCTAGGCTTCGGGCATGGAGTTGAGGGGCTCCAACGTCGCCGTGGCCTGAGCCACTACCGTACGCCATCTGCCCTCCAGAGTATGTCATCTGGCACGGGTTGTAGCTGCTGAGGTTGGTGTAAACAGGCATGTCTCCACCAGACATCAGGTTCCTCTGGTAGGATGCCTGCAGAGAGACAGTGGAAGATGAGGACGGGGACATGGGGCCGCATCCCACCAACTGGTTCTGCTTGTGAAGGTCGGCGAGCGCTTTGACAAAGCCATCAGCAAATCCTTCTTGCTCGTTGGTGGCCTGGTTGCGGTAAATGAAGGGATTGGTTGTGTTCGACACAGGACTGGTGGTGACCAGTCCCTGGTTGGACTGGATGATCAGATGCTCCAGGTCGGGTGATGCTAGTTTCAGCAGGTTAATGTCCGCAGAGTGCGCCACTGATGTCATCAGGGAGCTGTTGCCGGCTAGCCCAATGTTATGGTGGTTCCCACCCCTTCCTCCTGCTGCACCACTGCTGGGGAAGTGATGACTGCCCATCATTGACATGACCTTCTTACTCATCAGCATCTTGTTTCCTGAGTAACGCTCGTATTCTGTGATCTGGCTGAAGCCATGGACGACGGGGGAGTCGTCGTGGTAGAAAGGAGTCTCCATCTTGGTCTTCATTGACGAAGAAGTGTCTTAGAGAAAATCTTCATAATCAGATTAACCTGAATATCCGAGGGGATTGAAACGTTCCACTGACGTCGGCAGTTGGAGGATGAAGGTAGGCCGAAGAAGAGAGAAGGCCTTGAGAGCCTGCAAGAAAAAAAACACATCTGTGAGAGGAAGAGCACTGAAAGATTACTGAGGTGTAAACTGGGAGGTGGTGCTAGCACTACTGATGCTACTGATAAATGAACGTACGTGTGTGTGTGTGTGCATATGTGTGAGAGAGAGCGAGAGAGAGAGACTGTGACTGTATTTCTGTACATGTTCTGTGTTATTTACAGAGATGAGATTAAAGACAAATATCCAGATATGATTGGACAATAATGCTCTGTATAATACTATTAGTTCCACTGTCTCTCTATCTTGATCAGCTGAATTTAGTCTTTGAAATGGTAGAATTACGTCAACTGAAGGTGATGAAGACTTTGAGATGTCTACCTATTCACAAGGTCAGAAATTAATTTTTAAGAAACATTTTGCCATTTTGGCAATATCCCCTTAAAGTTCCCAATAAATGTTCTAATAAGTCTCGAATCATGGTTCCAAAGTGAGAAAACAAAATGTTTCCTACGTTTACGACGGCAATTTGGGGGTTCAGTGTTTTGCTCAAGGGCACGTGGACATGTGGAGAGGATAGGGACCTATTCTACCACTTAAGCAACATTCAAAAAACATTCTACAAACCATGGTTAATTGTTGCCTTTATTCCACATAATTATTTTATCTTTCTTTATGAAAAAATAAAATAAATATACATATACAATAATATGAAAAATATCTGCTAATAGGATTAATAAAACATTTGTTATTATGAATATGATTATTTTTAGTAGTAGTAGTATGAATATCTAAAGCATTCAGTTCATTGGTATATAGTATATATAATCAATATAGGATGAAGTGGTGAAAAGTAACTCAGCCCCTGTCAACCGTGTTGAGTTTCTTGTAAACAAACAAACATAAACAAACGCTATGTTAACATGTGGTGATTCGCACCAAAATTCAACGTGTTGAATGCTTTCCCTTCAAAATGAAACATTTGCAAAGCCAATAATTGTAATATTTTTTTGAAGCGGTATTTATATCTGTGTTTACTAGCTGTTTGCTATTAAGACTGCAAATGCAAGCGCATTACTAAACATCTTTGCACATTACCACCACCAACTGTTGATCAGCTGAATAGCGTAAAACTAGCGGCAAGGATGTGTATTAAATGCTTACAAAAGATTTACATTTACAAAACCCGCTCGTAAACACATTGCTCCACAGTGCTAGTAGTGGTTAAAAACTCCACTGATATAAGTGTTTTAACATGTACATCGATAGTGCTGTAGCTAAATATAAGGAAGTGATTCCAGCGACACTTGGTTCATTACCATGTCTCACTATCAATGTAACGGAGGACTCCTGTGATAACTTTAGTCCCTCCCAAATTAATAATTTTGTTGATAGTGCTGCAGCCTCACTGCGAATGACACTCAACTATATCGCTCCTCTAAAAAAGAAGATAATTAAACAGAGAAAGCAAGCTCCGTGGCTTAACCCCCAAACCCGCAAACTAAAAAAAAAGTCAAGAAAACTTGAGAGGAAATGGCGATTTACCAAATTGGAAGAATCTTGTTTAGTCTGGCTAGATAATTTCAAAACATATAAGAAGGCTCTCCGTAAGGCCAGAGCAGCTTATTACTCTTCGTTAATAGAAGAAAATAAGAACAACCCCAGGTTTTTTTTCAGCACTGTAGCCAGGCTGACAGAGAGCCACAGCTCTACTGAGCCTTCTATTCCTATAGCGCTCAGTAGCGACGACTTCATGAGCTTCTTTAACCATAAAATCTAAATATTAGAGACCAAATTAATCAAATAAATCTCCTCTCCTCAATTAGTAATGATTTAGCTTCTAAAACAGGAACCTTAAAAACAACTGTAACACCTGAAATATATCTAGACTGCTTTTCTCCGATCGATCTTAACCAACTAAATTCAACAATTTCGTCATCTAAACCATCAACCTGTCTCTTAGACCCGATTCCAACTAAGTTGCTTAAAGAAGTTTTACCCTTAATTAACTCCTCGTTATTAAATATGATCAACCTGTCTCTATTATCTGGCTATGTAACAGAATCATTTAAAGTAGCTGTAATAAAACCTCATCTTAAAAAGCCCAGTCTTGATCCAGAGGTTTTAGCCAACTATAGACCGGTATCTAACCTTCCTTCCTACCTTCCTCTAAAATTCTTGAGAAAGCAGTCGCAAAACAGTTGTGTGATTTCTACATAACAATACTTTATTTGAGGTTTTTCAATCTGGATTTAGAGTTCATCATAGCACAGAGACGGCACTGGTGAAAGTTACCAATGACCTTCTACTAGCATCAGACAAAGGACTTGTCTCTGTTCTGGTTGTGTTAGACCTCAGTGCTGCTTTTGACACTGTTGACCATGACATTCTGCTGCAGAGACTGGAACATTTCATTGGCATAGTAGGAACCGCACTGAGCTGGTTTAAATCCTATTTATCTGAGCGATCTCAATTTGTACGTGTTAACGATGAATCCTCCATGCAAACCACGGTCAGTCATGGTTTCCCGCAAGGTTCTGTACTTGGACCTATTCTATTCACCTTATATATGCTTCCTTTAGGCAATATTATAAGGAACCACTCCATAAACTTTCATTGTTATGCAGATGATACCCAATTATATCTATCAATCAAGCCAGATGAAACTAATCAATTATCTAAACTTCAAGCATGTCTTAAAGACATAAAAAAATTGGATGTCCTGCAACTTTTTGATGTTGAACACCGACAAAACAGAAGTTATCGTACTTGGCCCCAAACGCCTCCGAAACGTATTGTCTAATGACATAATAACTCTGGATGGCATTAACTTGGCCTCCAGCACCACTGTAAGGAATCTCGGTGTTATCTTTGATCAGGATATGTCTTTTAATTCCCACATAAAACAAATTTCAAGGTCTGCCTTTTTTCATCTGCGTAACATTGCAAAAATAAGGCACATCCTGTCAAAAAGATGCAGCAAAACTAGCCCATGCATTTGTGCATGGACTGCAACTCCTTATTATCTGGTTGTCCCAAAAAATCCCTTAAAACTCTTTAGTTGATTCAAAATGCTGCGGCACGAGTATTGACAAGAACTAGGAAACAAGATCATATTACTCCTGTATTAGCTGCTTTGCACTGGCTCCCGGTAAAATACAGAATAGAATTCAAAATCCTTCTCCTGACCTACAAAGCGATCAATGGTCAGGCTCCAGTTTATCTTAAAGATCTCATAGTACCTTATAAACCAACTAGAGCATTGCACTCCCAGAGTGCAGGGTTACTTGTGGTTTCTAGAGTTTCTAAAAGTACAATGGGAGCCAGAGCCTTCAGCTATCAAGCTCCTCTACTGTGGAACCAGCTCCCAGTGTGTGTTCAGGAGGCAGACACCCTCTCCACATTTAAGAGCAGGCTAAAGACTTTCCTCTTTGATAAAGCTTATAGTTAGGGCTGGCTCGGGTTTGCCCTGGACTAGCCCCTAGTTACGCTGCTATAGGCTTAGACTGTCGGGGGACTCACTCCTCTCCTCTCTTCCCTATCTTTCTCGTTCTCCTCCTCTCCCTCTCTATTGATATGCATTCATGTCCCTTAAATGCATGTTACTAACTCACCATCCGGGGCATCATCCCCGGAGTTTCTGTGTCCCTCATCTGGCAGGTTGCCACTATTAAAGATTACTTCTGGACCGCGAATCGTGGCTGCACCTGTTGCCCTGGTCCTGCCTGACACAAGGAAGCCTTTATTGACATCCCCCTGGATTCATCTTTTTTATATATCATCGTATCATGTTTTCTGTTGCATAGATTGTCCATGCTGCATTTTTAACTATGTTGTTTGTTCTGTACACACGTCACCTATTGCACGTCTGTCCTGGGAGAGGGATCCCTCCTCAGTTGCTCTCCCTGAGGTTTCTTCCATATTTCCCCCACTAATTGAGGGGTATCTTTTAGGGAGTTTTTCCTTGTGCGATGTGAGGGTCTAAGGACAGAGGGTGTCGTACCTTGTACAGGCTGTAAAGCCCACTGAGACAAATGTATAATTTGTGATATTGGGCTATATAAATAAACTTGATTTGATTTGACATGTAATGTTCAAACACACACATTTATTATACATTTGTCCATCCTGGGAGAGGAATCCCTCCTCAGTCTCTCTGAGGTTTCTTCCACTTGTTCCCCTGTTAATTGTTTTTTGGGGGAGTTTTTCCTTAGTCACTGCAAGGGTCTAAGGACAGGGGGTGTCGTATGCTGTACAGATTGTAAACCCCCTGAGGTAAATTTGTAATTTGTGATACTGGGTTACATAAATAAAATTTGATGATATGATTTATCGCCATATGAGCGCAGTGCAGAGCAGCGGAGATTAGCTAGCTACTGTACACACAGGGATTTACAGGGACTCGCATGAACTCACAGCTATATTTACGAAGCACATAGAAACAGGGATTACAACACACACACTTCATTCTCTGCTCAGGTAGCATAGTTATCATCGTTAGCATCGTTACATTATTTATATATTACAATATTAGATTACTTGATGCAGTAACATCTAAGATGCATTTTAATGTTGAAGCTGGCTGCAATAAAGCTACTTTTATTATTTGTTTGTACTGTTGGGTGGTTTAATTTACTGTGTAAAAATGCATCGCATTTCATATACTCATTATAGTTTTTTTAAATCTTCATCTGCAAAGTAACTAGTAACTAAAGTCATTAAATGAATGTAGTAAAAAGTACAATATTTCCCTCTGAAATGTAGTGGAGTAAAAGTGAAAAGTAGCATAAACTTAAAACACTCAAGTAAAGTACGAATACCTATAAAATTGTAATTGAGTGCAGTACTACAGTAAATGTACTTAGTTACTTTCCACCACTGTCCAACTGATCACTGCCTACTTCAAACCAGTGAGAAGAGCACAGACAAAAACTCAAATACCGAAATCTCTTTGGCAGAAATCTGTGTGTTCATGGTAGGACTCATAAGTGACTGATTAAGAAAATATGTTTTCAGAGCCTTTGAGTACCGAACTTATATATAATTAGTGTAGCCCGAACGATGTCCTATTAGGATCCCTGAAATTACTTAGTAATGAATTGTGACCACAATTAGACATTTACTGTTGAAAGATGAACATTTACAGGTGTGTGCTATATCATATCTTTCATGTTAATAATAGTGTGAATATTAATGGGATTTTAACTTTGTCATATCGTGATATTAACAATATTGCTACGTGTGGGTATTTATGTCATAATTACGTACAGCAGCACCACACATGGCTACGTAAAATAATTCTTGCTGCTCTGCTGGAGGGGTTGGTTTTAAAAAGGTGTGATTTCAGTAGTGTGGAAGTGATTCGATAATGTTATAGCAAACAGGTTTTTCAGTTTTTCAAGTGTATCTTAATACAATACATGTCAATATGTACACTAAAAGGGTTATTGGCTTCTGTTTGTATTGGCTGCAAATAGATCCTTTACTAAAGTGATTCCAACATGAGTGAAGTCTCTCTTTGTGCTTTAACAGACTGTGTTACTATCCCTGGCAACAATAAAACACGGGGAATTTGTACTAAATAGACTATAACTTTGGAAGATATCCAATGTATTTGTCTAATGTTTGTATTTTCACACAGAACGAGGACAGTGGAGTTTGTTCCCTATCACTTCCATTGAAATTGCTTTCGGAATGTCTTTGGGGCCGGTCTGAACAGCAGGAATATTACAATTACAATTACAGTGACCAAATACTGTTTCAATGTAGAGAAGAGCGTGGTAGTATTATCTTCAGACAGACTTGAACAAATATGAACCTACAGCATACTTAAAAGAGCAGAGACTACAACACACAACAAAGGCCAGGTACCCTGGCTGTAACCGTGGTGACCATGAGGATGAGGATCTGCATCAGCTCAGGTCCATTGTCTTCCTGAGGAGAACAGGAAACACTGCTGTGTTTTTATCATTCATCTTTAGGAGGGAATGTATGAGGCATATTTAACTGCACAAGCAATCAAACACTATGCTGAAGTAAGTCTGACAATCACCATCTGCACAACCCCGCACAAACTCTGCTCCCCAGAGCAGAACAAGACTTTTGTTTATATTACCATAACCATAAAACTGCTTACAAGTTGATCCAACAATAATCATAATATAATATACAAGTCAAATGAATTAGCCATGATAGGCCAGAGCTCATTATTATCATAAAAGGTGAAGTATGAATCACATCAAGGTTATTATTTCTGTTTATAACAATAATGAATAATTAGTGATAGCTTCCCTGCAGAGGGTAAATGACGGTAAGAGTCACACGATGGAACCCGAACATCGACGGTGATGTAGGTCTCTCCCCTGATGTGTCGGGACGCGCGTTAAACATGTAAAGTTCCCGGTAAAACCGTTAACTTCAGACAGCGCGAGGAAACAGCGCGAGGCAGCCTGCTGGATCTGATGGATCAACACAATCATCAAACGAACCTACAGCGAGCCATGTTTCACCAGACAACACAGTTAATACGAACAATAAGTATGTTTGAAGAAGAAGCTTAATACTCACAGAGAGAAGCGGAGAGCTGCGGAGCGACCAGAGGACAGAGTGCGTCAGACTCCCCCTCTCTCTCTCTCTCTCTCTCCCTCTGTCTATCTCCCTCCGTCTGTGTCTCTCTCTGTCCCTCCCCCTCTCTCTCTCGGTCCCCCTCTCTCTCTCTCTCTCTCTCCCTCTGTATCTCTCCCTCTCTCTGTCTCTCCCCCGCTCTCTCTCTCCCCCCCTCTCTCTCTCTCTCTGTCTCTCTCTCCCCCGCTCTCTCTCTGTCTGTCTCGCTCCCTCTTTTTCTCTCTCTCTCTCCCTCCCTCTGTCTCTCTCTCTCTCCCTCCCTCTCTCTGTTTCTCTCTCTCTCTCTCTCTCCCTCCCTCTGTCTCTCTCTCTCTCTCTGTCTCTCTCCCTCCCCCCTCTCTCCCTCTCTCTTTCCCCCTCTCTCTCGCTCTCCCTCTGTATCTCTCTCTCTGTCTCTCTCTCTCTGTCTCTCTCTGTCCGTCTCTGTCCGTCTGTCTGTCTCTCTCTCTCTCTCTCTATCTATCTCTCTCTCTCCCTCCCCCTCCCACTCTCTGTCTCTCTCTCTCTCTCTCCCTCCCTCTGTCTCTCTCCCTCTCTCTCGGTGCATGCTGGGAGTTTGTGGTGTGTGAGTGAGACGCTGAGCGTGTGGTTTTCAATACTTTTTTTTGATTTATTTTGGTAAAAATATATGTTAATTTAACTTAGTTTATTGGTGGCAGTTTACTTTAGTTTAATTGTGGTGTTTGTAGGTGGTGTAGGTGGTGTGTAGTGTGTGTTTTTCCATCCTGCCGGTGTCGCGCCGGTCGGCGTCTGACGCCATGGTAAATGGAGACTTCACCAAGCTCACGAGGAAGCACGGTATTAAGGTATCTGGTATCCCGTGTAGCGTGGAGGAGATCGGGCTTGCGGTGGGGGAGAAGGTCGGACACGGCAGTGTGAAATCGCTGGCGCGGATGAACAGCGCCGTTGTCGTCTTCCTGGACCAGGTGGAGAAGGTGCACCGCGTCATCGAGACGTGGTGAACGATTTGTTTGTGCAGGTTCAGCCACTGACCCTGCCCGCAACCAGAGTGATCCTGTCCAACGTCCCTCCCTTCATAACCGATGAGTTCCTCAGTAGAGAGCTGTCCAGACACGGGAAGATAGTTTCCCCGGTGAAGAAGATGCTGTCTGGATGTAAGTCTCAGTTACTGAAGCACGTAGTGTCTCACCGCAGACAGCTTTATATGATACTGAATAACCGGGATGTGGAGCTCAACCTCCGCTTCCACGTTAAAGTAGATGGCTGCGCCTGGGTGGCCGGTGGCCGCTCCGCGAGCCGCTCCGCGAGCCGCGCCGTGCGACTGTCGTGTCCGACCTGGTGCACGAGATAGGTGGTGAGATTTCACAGGGTGTGTGTAATAGTAAAGGTGTAAAAGAAAGTGGGCAAGGTTGTTTGGGTGAGGCAGGAGAAAATGAGGTTGGGGGTAAAAAAGGCAAAGAAACATGTGAAAATGATAGGGAACAGATCAATAAAACAGACAAAAACAGTGAAGAACAGACAGAACCAGAAAATAACAGTGAAATTAATGCAAATCATATAGTGGAAAAAAGGACTTGGGGTGAACAGGTCGAGGAAGCTGAGATGGAGGAGGAAGCGACAGTAGCAAAAACAAATAAACAAAAACCTGCTACAAAAAGAAGAAGAAGGGCAAAAAAAGAAACTGAGGCAAAAAATATAAAAACTGGGGATGAAGGGCAGACTGGAAGAAGGCTGGGGCAGACAGAGGACAGTACTAGTGAGGAAGAGTCTGCCTCAGACAGCAGCAATGGTTTTAGTGTTGTTTTAAGTAATAGTCAGAAAAAAAAATGTACACGGCTGAAATGTTGAAAGTGTTCCTCCAGCAAACTAAAAACCAGCACGGTGTAAAAGTGGAGGATCACTTTCCAGATATAGCCGTTTTTAATACCTCAGCCAGACTCCATATGAGCCAGAGAGAGGAGTCTGGCCTCACTGACCAGGAGGTTTTTAGATTGAAGAAACTTGTGTTAAAGGTAAAAAAGCAAATGAACGTTGATGATGTGTGTCTTAACTAATTTATTTGTTTTTATTTTTGCTTTTAACACATATTTTCTTATGGATAGATGTAGAGTAGGTGTTTTAAATGTGAATGGAGCCAGAGTTTTTAAAAAAAGAGCACAAATCTATGAAACTGCCAGAATGAAGCATGTTGATGTACTCTTTTTACAAGAAACGCACAGCGACTGTTTTAATGAGACAGACTGGAGGAGAGAGTGGGAAGGGGAAGTCATTTTAAGTCACAACACTTCTCTTAGTGGAGGAGTGGGCTTCCTCTTCTCCAAGTCTTTTACTCCAGTCTCACTGGAGGTCGAGCATTTTATCGAGGGGAGGTTGCTTTTAGTGAAAGCACGGTTTGACCTTTTTAATGCTGTTTTTATAAACGTGTATGCTCCAACAATCGGTGCAGAGAGGAAGCTGTTTTTACAAAAAGTTAATGATGTTTTATATGGCTGTGCCTCGGAGGATTTTTTATTCTTGGGGGGAGATTTTAACTGTACAGAAAATGCATCTTTAGATCGCAACCACGCAGAGATGCATCCAGCGTCCCAGAACGCTCTGAGGCAGCTGGTCCACTCTCATGGCCTGGTGGATGTGTGGAGGAGGATGTATGCAGACACTAGACAGTACACATGGTCCCACTTGAGAGAGAACAGGATCTCCTCAGCCAGGTTAGATCGTATTTATTGTTTTAAACATCATTTTAATATTTTTAAAATGTGCACTACTATACCTGTTGGTTTTACAGATCACTCCTTGCTTTTATGTAATGTTTTTATTAGAAACATTGTGCCAAGAAGTGCATACTGGCATTTTAACTCAGTTTTAACTTTTGATAAAAAATTTAGAGAGGTTTTTATTTATTTCTGGAGTGTTTTTAGACAGAGAAAGGGTGATTTTAGCAGTCTTAGGCAGTGGTGGGACCATGGTAAGACTGAGATAAAAATGCTTTGTCAGCAGCACACCCTCAATGTCACACAAGACATCACCAGATCTATGAAAGACCTGGAGGGTGACATAGTGGAACTGGAAAAAATCAGTGAGTCCACAGGAGATCGAGGATATATTAAAATCCTCAAAATAAAAAAAATGGCATTGGCCGACCTGCTAGAGGTAAAAGTACAGGGTGCACTGGTCCGGTCCCGGTTTCAAAACACCACCGAGATGGATGCTCCCTCTCGCTTCTTCTTCGGCCTGGAGAAAAAGAACGGGGAGAAGAGGGTAATCCACTCACTTCTTTCAGACGCAGGGCAAGAAATAACGGAACCAAGCCAGATCAGAAGGCGAGCTGTGAGTTTTTATTCCTCCCTCTACTCCAGTGAGTATGAGGGGGAGGACACACTGGTGGAGGAGTTCTGTGGTGGACTACCACAGGTCTCCGAGGATGCCAACTCACAGCTCGAGGGGCCATTGACCATGCGGGAGCTGCAGGCCGCTCTGGAGGGTATGCAGGGACGGCGGGCTCCCGGCATCGACGGCCTCACAGTCGAGTTTTATAAAGCCTTCTGGAACATTTTAGCACATGATCTTCTGGATGTTTTTAATGAAAGTCTGGCCTCTGGTTCCATGCCGATGTCCTGCCGGAGAGTGGTAATAACACTCCTGCCTAAGAAAGGAAACCTGCAGGACATCGGAAACTGGCGCCCTGTGTCTTTGCTGTGTGTGGATTACAAGCTTCTGTCCAAGGCCCTGGCCACCAGGCTGGGGAGGGCTATGAAGCAGGTCATCCACCGGGACCAGACCTATTGTGTGCCCGGCAGGTCCATGGTAGACAATGTCTACCTAATTCGGGACGTTTTGGAGGTCTCCAGCTCATTGGGCATTAATACTAGTCTGATTTCTCTAGATCAGGAAAAGGCTTTTGACCGCGTTGAGCACAACTTCCTCTGGAAAATGATGGAGAAGTTTGGGTTCAGCGCTGGTTTCATAGCTAAGATCAGGGTTTTGTACAGTGAAGTTGAGAGTGTGCTGAAGTTTAATGGTGCTCTGTGTGCTCCTTTTAGAGTGTGTAGAGGGGTCCGGCAGGGCTGTGCTCTGTCGGGGATGTCTCTCTCTCTCTCTCTCTGTCTCTCTCTCTCAGTCTCTCCCTCTCTCTCTCTCTCCCTCTCTCTCTGTCTGTCTGTCTCTCTCTCTCTCTCTCTGTCTGTCTCTGTCTCTCCCTCTCTCTCTGTCTGTCTCTGTCTCTCCCTCTCTCTCTGTCTCTCTCTCCCTCTCCCTCTCTTTTTTTTACGTTACTGTAAAGAGAGAGAGAGCATGTATATTCAGTAATGAATCTGATTCTGTCATCTCTCTGTCATTTAGCTGAGAGACATATTCAAAATCTGAGGACCATCCAACAAATAACCACAGTATGTGTCTTGGCCGCTTTACCTACACTAAAAACCGTTATTACTATGCCCTGTCAAAGTAAACACACAGATCTGTCATTATAACACACACACACACACACACACACACACACACACACACACTCTCTCTCTATTTGGAAGGAGATACATTGAGTTGTCTTTTAGTGGAGGGAGAGTGATCATACACATTTTCTTTGAGTTCAGTATCATGTTTATTATTTGTATTTATTGTGAATTTGTGACAGGCTGGTAAAGTATTTCTATAAAAGACAAAGTTAATGAGTTTTCATTCACCAGCACCAACAAAGTGTATAAAGAATATACATTACATTACAGTTCATTTAGCAGGCGCTTTCGTCCGAAGCGACTTACAAGAAGTGCAAACAATCATGAGGATACAACTCAGAACAGCAAGAATCATTCTGTTCAGTCTGTTACGGACGATTTGTAGAGTTTCTGCTGTCCTGATGTCAATGGGGAGTTCGTTCCACTGTTGTGGAGCCAGGACAGCAAACAGTTTGTTGAGTGGAAGCTGGTTCCCACTCGTAGTGAGGGAGTAGCAAGTAGATTGGCAGCAGCAGAGTTTAGTGGACGGGCTGGTATGTATGGTTTTACTATTTCCTGGATATAGGCTGTGTCTGAGCCAGTCACAGCACCCTGTGGGTGTGTTGCAGAACTGGATGAGCTGCAGAGGTCAGAGGGCACATGCAGGCACACCAGCCAGGAGGGAGTTACAGTAGTCTATGCGCAAGATGACAGGTGGGAGTTTGCTATAGCAGTGTAGAATTCCTCTGTGATTGCAAGGAGGGCAGTCTCAGTTCAGAGACCTGCCTTAAAAACCAAACTGGTGGGAGTCAAGAAGGTTGTGCTAGTGGAATTATGCAGAGAGTGGAGTAAGGACAGCACAATCAGGTGTTTTAGAAAGAAATAGAAGAAGAGAGACATGTATGTAATTCTTAACATCGGAAGAGTTTAGTGTGAGTTTCTATTAAAGAGGGTTCACTCTTTTGAAATAATCAGTTGTTTTTGATGAATTGGGTGAGAAAAGGAAGGAGGACAGGAGTGATAGCGTTGGAGAAGAAAAAATAAGTTTGAATACAAAGAAACAGCAATTCGATAGAAGATGCATTTAAAAGAGGAGAAAAAAGTTTTCACACAGAAACTCTGCAACTCTGCAAGCACAAGAGCACAAACTAATGCGAGTATATAGCTGCGCACACAGCCACAGCGGGTTGTATCAGTGTTGTGCATGAACACGCTCATTGAACATGCTCATGTTTTTGCTCAATGGTGAAACGAACGTATCTGTTTGCAACTAATGAATGTTAACGTGAGCATCATGCGCTGTGATTTATAGCACTGGTTGGTGCAGTGTAGTGCAGTTGCAAGCGCGTAGGGAGGGTCGACCTCGCTCTCGCCAAAGCCCACCGCTCACAGGAACGCATTTGTGAATGCTCCCTTGTGAAGATGCTTTTCCACTTGCGCATGCTGTTCTGTGTGCTCATATCATATGCATACGCCTGGATTTAATGTGTGCGGGTTTTGAGATTAATGAAATGCCATATTATCTGACCAGTTTAAAAAAAAAATAAAAAATGGAAGAAGTGAACGTGAACTAGTTCATTTAAATCTGTGTGAACTGAACTTAGATTTAGCACTTGTGAAGTGGTTGGTACAGGGGACAAACTGACCCCTTTGTTCTCACTTGCAATATTAACACGCTGATGTTTAGCAGGTATAATGTTCATCATGGACACCATCCTAGTTTATTGTGTTAGTATGCTAACATTTGGTATGGTATTGGTACTGATTGGAATGTCATTAGTTTTGCAGGTATTTGACCATAAACCAAATAATTGGGCAGCTTAGAAACGTGACCTGGTGAGAAGAGCAACAATTCATCCTGTGTAGCTCGTGTGGCTAAACACTAGTAATAATAATCCTATCACCAACAATAATAACGTAAAAAATATGCACAAAAAACATGCAGTGCTGGGGCTCTCAAGGACCGGGGGTAAGGACCACTGCTTTACAGTGTAAAGAAAAATAATATACTAGTAATTTTACTACTACTACTACTACTAATAATAATAATAATAATATTAACATGCATACATTTTGGGAAATACACTCCTTTTGCTTTCTTGCCGAGCGTTAAATCAGAAGATTCATATGGAATCAAACCAAAGTGTAAGAATTACAAATTGTGGTTTTATGATGAGTTATGTTCCAGACTATTTATTGCAGTGAGTTTCTGGAGTCCCAGCTGGTTGCCTGGCAACCTTACAGTGATAACAATACAACAAAGTGACTGCGCCCAGGCAAGAAGTAGTGACAGGCAGTGAAAATATAATGTAAAAATAATCTGACCAGTGCAGTATCAGAGTGTGACATGGTGTCAGATTATAAACTGAACTGTTTGAATGAAAACACAGGACATGAAGGCAGCCGTGTCACACTGCATAGACGGCTGAATTTACTCTGAGTTTATTTGGCTGTTTGGGGAGAGAGTCCACTGAATGTAATGGACAAAATCTCTCTCATATCTGAAAGTTATCAGCTGCCAAGACATCATCTGAACACACAGGCGTGATGACATCATACTGTGTAAGAGAAAGAGAGAGACAAAAGGAGAAGAGAAAAGAAGTGACTGAAAGTCTAAAGTACTGACTAGACTAAATCGGAAACATTCAAAACAGAAAGTTATTTTAATCTGCAAGTGTTCCAGATACAAAGACAAGAGAGAAACATCCCATAACCCTGCAGTATACAGATAAAGCCACCAGTGGTAGGCTTACAGTAACAGGGTGGACAAACTGCCACAATGTTTTTATGCAAATAAAGAAATAACTTAATGTATTACGTTTGCGACAACGATGTGATAAGGGAGTCTAGGGATATTGTCCCCAGGTTACTGTTAACTGTATCAAATTTAATGTGTTTACCCTCAATAAAATTGTGTTTTATAAATAAATGTAGTGTAATGATGAAATCAGTTCAAACTGACAGTGTGAAACATATGTTGGCTTGCAAAGTAAACCCTTTAAAACATTTTATAATATTTTTAATGATTATTATCATATTGTAGGTTAATGCTTCACTTTAGAGTCGGAGACAATAGTAAAGTTTACGCATTAACCGGTTTAATAAAACACACAAAACAGTGCTGAGAAAACAGAAAGATGTGAAATAATGTCTTATAGCAAAACAGCTCTCTCACTCTCTTGTATCGGTCTCACACAGCTCACACAGTTCAGAACAGATAGTCAGCAGCGGTGGAAGAAGTGCTCACATCTTTTACTTGAGTAAAAGTAACAAACTACAGTGTAAAAATACTCTGTTCAAAGTAAAAGTCCTGCATTCAAAATCTTACTTAAGTAAAAGTACAAAAGTATAAGCATCAAAGTATTAATACACCAAGTAAACGTTTTCATTATGGAGAAATACATTTCAGAATACTACTTGTATATTGAATTATAATGATGATATGATTCATTCATGTGTTCATCACTTTATGTTGCAACTGGTAAAGATGGAGCTCATTTTAATTACTGTATATACTGCTGGCTGGCTTAATCTATAATAATATATAGTACAGTGCAACGCTGGGTATAAGTTCATGTTTATTGCGCGTTCTTTATTGAGGGAGGGGTTATCGGCTGAGAAGTAGCCTCGGAGGGAAAAAAGGGGTGATGGTGGAAGTTGCTAAAGGACATGTTAGAGCAGGTGTGTGTGGAGTAAAAGACACGGAGCAGAGAAAAAGACAGTCCAGTGGTACAGCGGGTTAGCCTCCCAGTTTGAGTTGTTTTATGTTTTTATTTACTGATGTATCAATGTGCAAGCAGTTTATTTTTTACTGTTGTAGCTGCTCAAGGTGGAGGCAGTTTTAACTAATATATGCAGTTGTGTAGTTTAGTGGTTCTAAACCTAGGGGTCGGGCTCCCTCAAATGGTCACCAGATAAAATGGTTTAAATGAAACTTTGTCTGTAAGAGTAACAAGCCAAAAGGTTCAACAATCACATTGCTTTATTTAATCAGAGAAGTATCTAGTGTCTGCAGCTCTTAAATCAGTAAAAACGGCAATAAATACCTGCAAGATGCACTGGAAATACATAGGTTAATTACTTGTATCTTTATACTTGCACTTAAGTACAGTACTTGAGTAAATGTATGAAATTACTTTTCGTCCCTGACTTATACTGTGTAACAGTTCAGTCTCAGTCCACACAGAATCCTCTCATCATTCATGTAGTGCTAGCTCCATCTAGTGCTCACTAATGAAATTGTTAACAACTCACATCTTAGTTGTGATACTTTCAATAAATATCAGTAAAAATGTACATGTTTCTCTGTTTATGTCAGAATAAAATGAAACTGGCTCAGTTACAATAAACAGATATTTATTGAAGAAAAAAATTCTGACCCAGTGAAGACTCTTCTGATGAAACTGGGAGTATTTAATGAAGCAGAGATTTTACTGGAGTGATTAATGTTTTTCTTTAAAACTGCATTAACCAGGACATCATTTAATGTGGAATAATATAATATATTGCAATCAGTATGTCTTGTTTTAAAAAACATAAATGGAGCAAATTATTCCTAAATAGTCTAGATCATCAAAAAGTATTTGCTTATTAAAAGTATTCACCCCTTGGAAGTTTTTCTCATCAGATCATCTGCTTATGTCTCCTTGTGTTTTCCCTGAGTTCCTGCATTCTCCTGTTGCTTGTCCCTGCTTACCTGCATGCTTCTCATCTGATCTGCCAGTGGGCCTGTTTTACATTAATAAAGTGGCTTCACTTTATCTGCCTGCCTTGGAGTCTGCATTTCGGTCCACCCTGTGCTGCTTCCTTCAGCCGTGACAAGAAGATGAAGTCAAGGTGACTTATCTCTTACATAGATATGGGGGCCCTGCAAATTTGGCCCCTGAGGGGGCTTGGCATTTTTTTTTTTAAATGTCCGTCAAATAGGCACTAAATATGCCTGAATGATGTAGAAAACTGATTGTTGATGACTACCAAGGTGTGTGTCAAGCTGAGAAGATCAGACATCAGAAGACCACAGGCATGCCTTAAACACCCTATAGAAAAGGACTGGCACAGGAGGGAAGTTCACAAAACGATGCTTCCCTATTGGCCAGACTGTTCAGATGTTCATGAGGGTGAAGGACTGCTTATGAAAAGAGAGAGACTGGTTATCCCAGAACACCTGAGGCTGGGAGGTACTGGAGAAACTTCACTAAGGACATCAAAGGTTCAACAAATGGCTTGCATACCTTGGAAACAGGATCTGTTCAAAGGCAAGACCTTTGTATGGAGCCGAGGTAACTCGTTTGGACACCATAGAAACTACGGCCCGCAGGCCATATACGGGCCGTTGGGCTTTTTAATCTGGCCCGTCGAATATTGGTTCAAAATTGTCCAAATGATAGTAAAGACCGCATTTATTTAGCCTTTTTCCTGCAATACCCGGCGTTTCAGTTGGTCCCACTAGATGACGCACTTCAGACACAATTGACCATTGCTGGAGTCTGGTCTATCCTCTTTAATTATCGCGTGATCTCATGACATCTCATGCTGCTATCCAAGGTTAACTGCATTGAGCCCTTCTGTAACAATGAGTGGACCAGAGAAAAGAAAAGTTGACAGTGAGTGCCGAGTGTTTAAGTGGACAGCTAAATATGTTTTCACAGAAGAAACAGCGCCGCAGGAGTTGCAATTGGAACTGATTGATCCTCAATGTGTCTCCGTCTTAAAGGAGAAGTTCAACTCCCTTAAACTAGATGAGTTTTATGCTTCACTAAGCAAAGCCAAGTTTCCAAACATTGGGAAGATGGCACAGAGGATGCTGGTGTTGTTTGGCTCTACCTCGCTACTTGCTCGAAAACATGACGGAGAGTCTCGTCCTGAGACTGCTCTTGGGGGAAGTCCTCCAACTTTTCCTCCAACTTGACCTTCTTCTTACACATTTAAGCCAGCAATGCAGTTTAGTGTAAGCTCTTTAGCATCCAGCATTCACACCAACACTCTCTCTCTGTTGCTCACCCAGACACTTGCCACTGCCACACATTGTGCTGCTCTTACACCAAAAATGCAAAAATAATATGTGTATGGGGGACTGTACTTAAACCTGGCCTTTTTTTTGACCATTTTTACACTGTGCTGGCTGGGTTTTAAAAAAATTGATTTTCCAATTCACATCAATCTTCATTTAAGTGATCCGATATCTGTTCATAAAATAGGTCCTACATGGGCAGCCTTTGTTCCCCTCGACGCGCAACAAGATCTGATAATATGAAAGACTAGCAAACCTCAGTTCAATCATAACCTGCCGCTAGCTGCTCCACTGAAGGCCCTGCCAAGCCTGAATGCAGATGTCTGGCTGCATTTTTGGTTTAAAAACTATGAAGACAGAGAAGAGCTGCACAATAACAAAGCTGTATGTAATGTCGTGTTCAAAATCTTCGAGAAAAGCAGTAAGGACTTCTGGTCGAATGAGGTTATATTAAAGTTGTTTTATTTAGTATAAAGTTGTGATGAGAGTATATCTCGGCCGAGATTTCTGAAAGTCGCGGTCCACAGTCCACAAAGCAGAGCGATGTAGTTAGCTGTCTCTCGCTTGTTTCAGAACCCCCAATTCAAGTTTCGTGCACAGTGATATACATTCTTTGTTAGAGGCGCTGCCTCTCACTCATTGGTTAGTTAATGCAAACTATGTAACATGATCTTCTTTGTTGGTTTCTGGTTGGTGCACAGGCGTGTCCACGCCTCTTGGCAACACGAGCCCCTCCTTTGGCAGTAGGCGTATCATGCTGTTGTAAACCTGAGTTGTAGCTTTGTCTTGTAACCTCCCTATTTACACAAGACTATGCATACCTTTTTATACAACAGTTTCCACTAGTACTTTTCTTATCATTTGGTTACATGAGTTCACACATAAAATATATATAAAAAAGAATATAAAATATAAAAGATATATGAGACTAAAAACATTTCCTTCAGTGTATTAACTTATAATGCGCATTTCTGTAAACCTTTCAATGTCTGCATATTTCAGACGTTTTTAGTAACAGCAGCATTTCATTCACAATTTTAGGTATGAGCAAACTTATTAATAATGGTTCTTCAGTGAGCATATGTAAAACTAGCTAGATGTAATAATCACACTTCAACAGTAAGCTGTGATACAGCCGGGTGAAGCAGCCCGTCACTGATGGAGCTGCACAGTGCTGACAAAGTGTCCTGGAGGGATTGGGACATGTTGTCCAACAGGGACGACAGCTTGGCCATCATTCTCCTGTTTCCCACCACCTTCAGTGTCCAGAGGGCTCCCCAGCACAGAGCTGGCCTTCTTTACCAGTCTGTTAAGTCTCTTCCTGTCAGCAGCAGAAATGCCACTGCCCCAGCAGACCACTCCATAGAAAATGGCTGATGCCCCCACAGAGTGGAAAAAGTTCCTCAGGAGTGCCTCCTGCACTCCAAAAGACCTCAGTCTCCTCAGCAGATAGACTCGGCTCTATCCTTTTTTGTACAGAGCCACAGAGTTATCTGACCAGTCCAGTTTATTGTTCAGGTGAACACCCAGGTACTTAGATTTTACAATCTCAATGTCCATTCCCTGGATGTTCACTGGTGTGGGTGGAGAGTGTTGTCGCCTTCTGAAGTCCACCACCAGCTCCTTGGTCTTCCCCGTGTTGAGCTGGAGGTGGTTCTGGCACCACCAGTGGTTCTGGCAAGTTCCCTATACTGCCTGTCGTCCCCGTCTGAGATGAGGCCGACGATAGCAGAGTCATCAGAGAACTTCTGCAGGTGACATTTTGCTGTGTTGTGGGTGAAGTCTGCAGTGTAGAGGATGAAGAGGAACGGCGCCAGAACCGTTCCCTGGGGGGCCCCCGTGCTGCAGACAATTGTGTCTGACTGACACTCCTGGGTCCTCACGTACTGTGGACGGTTGGTGGGGTAGTCCAGGATCCAGGTGGTGAGGTGGTGGTCCACCCCTGAGCGCTGTAGTTTGTCTCCCAGAAGCAGGGGCTGGATGATGTTGAAGGCACTGGAGAAATCAAAGAACATGATTCTCATAGTGCACTCAGCCCTCTCCAGGTGAGAGAGAGATCTCTGCATGAGGTAGAGGACAGCGTCATCCACCCCAGTGCCAGGTTGGTAGGCGAACTGTAGCAGGTCCATTGATGGTCTCTAAGTTATAGAAGCATAGAAATAAGTTATTGTTGCTGTATACTACAGTATTTTTTCATATACATTATACATAGTGTTATCAATATTAAACTTGATGTAAACAATTATAATTCCCCAGTGAATTCCTAATTGATTTTCTAATTAACTTTATTCCTGAATATATTCATCTTTCAACAGCAAGAATCTGATGGTGATGGATTTGAGAAAACTGTGGCAGAAAAACACC
Source organism: Bovichtus diacanthus (assembly GCA_943590825.1). NCBI lineage: Eukaryota > Metazoa > Chordata > Actinopteri > Perciformes > Bovichtidae > Bovichtus > Bovichtus diacanthus. The sequence goes on along the minus strand of CALSBV010012209.1, from coordinate 394,636 downwards.
TCCCGTGGTCCATTTGGAGTGTTGGAAGCGAAGAGGAATCTTCTGCAATGATGGCTCTCGTTGGGTCAGCCTGCACCCCAAAAGCTACGGTATCACAGTGAACAGAAAAAGGGAATTAAAACCTTTTCCATTCCCTGAAAATCCACTGACCTGGTGGAGGGTGCATGAAGGGAAGTATCCTCCTTTGGCTTGCCAAGCAGAGCAGTATCTTTGTTTCCCTGGCACCAGTGTCCTGTTTATCAACATGTTCCAAAAAAATTTGAATCCTGATTTCTTGCATTATTTTCAAGCGCAATTCAGACCCTTTTTTTTATTTCTGATTGTTGGTTTACTTTACTTGTTAATTACTATGGTTTTCACTTAAGATAAACACTGTATTTAGTGAATATCCCAACCACTGTAGTTGATTGCACAAAAGCTTTGTGAGACAATCATGACAAAGTGTATGTTTTCCTGAGGTATTAGGGATGTTTACATTATGTATGTTTAGCATATTTACGCTGACAAATTAACATCTATAGATGTTGTTTATAATGAACTGAATAAATGAAAGATATGCTGTATACACAGTTCATGGATATTCACGGTTGTTCTCTCTCACTCAGGGCCCGGAATACTGTTCATATTTTATTGTGTCCTTTCACTAGATTTACACTGTGCTTGTCATGTGCGACAGTAGGGATACAACATTTTTTATGTAAACATTGATACTTTTAATAATGCACCAGGTTAGAGGGTTCCTTGTACAATTTACAGCATGTATTGTCTGAGAATCTCCAATCCAAGCAATATTGATATTGTAACGGAAATATCCCTAATTGAACTATTATTGAATCGGAAATCAAATCAAATCGGGATCTTGTGAATCAGAATCAAATTAATTTGGGAAGTCAGTGGTGACAAGACTTAATTCCCCATGCTGCAACATATTTGTGTCATTTTATTTTAATACCAGACTTTCAGAGGACAGCTCTTTACTATTGTCTTGGTCAAGTTTCATGGTTGTGATAAAAGTTTAAAATAATTTCAAAAATATTAATTGACAATAAAAACATATTTTGTAAATAACATTTTCAGATACATTTTCACACACAATATAGTCATAATTATAAGAATATAACCTCAAACATGAGTTTAACACTATAATTTGTCAAACCCTAACCCTAAACCTGGGACCCTAAACACCTCTCGAATGAGCAAGAGGTGCTGGGCACTCACTACAATGTAAACCTTAACATCACTGATATGGTATAAAGTGTTCAGAATTATTATAAGAGTTTATTGAAGAACACTTATATTAACACTTTAATATCCTAAATTAGAAGTGTAATAGAAACAAAAACAGGATCGTAACGCCTATACCCACGTCTGTTCGAATACAAATACAAATAATTTTGCTGCCTCAGCACAAAATACAGAAACAGATACAAATACTGGTCTCTCTGCACATTCCTACTGTGATACTCTCCGATCTGGTCTACCCAAAACAGTCATAAATCAGCTACAGCCGATTCAGAACTTAAACCAGGCCTTTGATTAAGAGTGGTTGATACATTTTTTTACATTTTCTTTTTACTTATTTTATTGTATTTAAAGGTTATACACTGTATTTAGAGAATTATTATAGCAGCATAAAAGTGAATGTAAGTCCGGTGTGGCTAGCTAAACGCCACCGCTCTGCACTGTGCTCATACGGCACTTAGCGGTGATAACGCCATTTCGACCCACAACGCTGTTGCGGAAACATAACACTTACCCTCCGGTGCCCCCTCAGGTTAACACTCTCAGCTCTGTCAGCTGCTAGCTGTTGGCTCAGCCATTGCCATGTTGAGGGCCGTGTGGAGGCAATCCCTATATTTAGAATTTTGTATTGAGAACCTTTAAAAAGGTTCAATGTGTAGTCCTGAGCCACCTGCTCCAAAGAAATAGGGGGCAGTATTTCACCTCTACTACTGGGTCCAGACGATCAACATTTTACAGTCATCAGTTATTAAATAAAAGCCTACTATACCATGTTAACCTGTTTATATTTTCGTTGTTGTCGTTTGACATATATACTATATTCTAGTTTTAGAGTATTATAGTGTATTCATCTATCTTATAATCTTCACGAGGGCTTATCCATCTGCGTTTACCGTGACACTGGGGGCTGTACGGTCTGTGTAACGTTAGTTTGTTTATTGGACTAAATCCAATGCAACAAAAAGGACAAAACGACCCGCCAATTCGTCTCGTCATCATGGCAGCGCTGCAGGCAGGAGAGCATCCCGCCAGGGCAAGATACATGAGCTTAGCCATAACATGCCCCAGCCCTAGTAGTCATAGTGGGCTAACAGCAATAACAGTCCCCCAGGTTTACACCATCGGTGCTGTGACTTTGAGCTAACTGCTAACTGAAGCTACACCGTTTCCCGGGGCTGCAGACAGATACACACTCAGAGAAACATCCTCCTGGCAGCTGTGAGGAAGAAGAGAGGTGGTGCGGGGGGTTTCTCGTTTCTGCCACTTTTAATGTAATCCAATAAACAAAGTATAAAACAAACACATGGCTGTAATATTTACAAGAGAGTCAGGCAGCTGTTCTTCTTCTCCCTCTGTACTGAGGCAGACTGGAGCTACACTGACTCACTATCACCTCTAGAAGAACAAGTGGTATTACACCCTGGACAGAGCAGCTAGCTGTTAGCATGCTAACTTCAGTAGATATCTCTGCAACACAACACACAGATGTCATCACTGTTACCTCTTCACACTCTGTTCATAAAGTTAGTTCATTGTTTTAATGTTTTAAGTTTCAATTCTGGCATATCTTACACATTGAACCTTTAAGTTGTAAAATGTTATTCTACTTGATTGTTATTTAAATTTTTAGTTTTATTTCATGCTGTTTTATTATAAATGTTCTAGCTTTCCATTCTGTTACATTACATTACATTTTTATTAATATTATTGTCTTGTGTGCATTGGTCTCAAATTGTTAAATCGCTGTATTGTTTTTGTCTTTTAGTTTTTTTCACGGTCTTCACTTGTTCTGTTTTATTTAGGCTAGTCATCTGTGAAGAACTTTGAACTGCACTATCATGTATGAAAGGTGCTTTACAAATAATAACTGATTGACTGATTGATTATATGGCCAACTTTTAGTGATCGGGTCAAAACCTCCACCATGAAGACAAAGGAACACTACAAGAAACGATATTAAAAGGTTACAGAAAAGCAAAGGTCAGGATATAGGAATACAACCTACATCCCTTATATTATGTACCGCTTCCTGTATAATATGTATTAGCTGGGTATATGCAGACAAATGCAGCAAAGAGTGCACAGACCTATCGAGGAGACAGAAAAAACCCAAACACTGAGAGCTGATATGACAGCCAGGTGCACAAATGACCCACATGTGACCTCAACTAGTTGTTTCTCAAGGTGTAAGGGCCAAGTCATACTAGAAAAAAAGTGGTTTGTACGACTTGTTGTCCAGCCATGTCTAAAATCAAAAAGGTTTATAGTTGTTCTGAAAGGCCACACTTGAAGATGTAGTAAAAAGAAATAGAGATGAGCAATATCCTTTAAATATGGGGATAGTGGCACACAATTTTAGACAGTCTTTCCTGGGAACGTTCAGTGTGCACTTGGTTGTTTACATGAAAAAGTTTTGTCAAGAATAGGAGGGGATTTTTTGAAGATATTCAACCATCCGACAGGCCCTTCTGACGGAGTGTTCTGGCACCTTAAACAACCCTACAGAGGTAAAATGCCTGGGACGCCCCATCAGTCATTCAAAACTGAAATTCTTCAGTTTGAGAGGCAAAATGTCTTTAAGAATCTAAAGCAAGTCCAGTTGCCCTTGATTTCAACTGAAACACTAAACTCATCTCCTCTGTTTTATGGCTTTACACCTCTGACATTATTTACAAACAGGAACTCTGACTAAATGGAGTTCTGACATCGATCACATGCATTTCTATCACTGTGATCTCTTTCTTCTCTACTAACAAAAGTGTCTTGACTCAGGAATGTGGTCAGGAATACTATAAAAGTAGAAGAAGAATCTCCGTACTTGGTGCTTCGCTGCAGACTGCTTGACACTTTGCATCGTTGTGCAGAATAAAAAATTTAAATATTACTTGTTCAATAAAGTATCTTTATTTCAGTATAATGGATTTGCTCCTCACCACGTATTAGTATAGTTTATATTCCACGACATTTCTTAGTTGAAAATGTTAGCATGGTAACATTTGTTAATTAGCTATACACACATTTACTAATTAGCTATACACACATTTGCTAATTAGCTATACACACAAAGTACAACGGAGGCTGATGGCAATGTAATTAGTTTTAGTCTTTGGTCATAAACCGAAGTATTTGAGAAATTAGAATTGTGACAGTCAAGGGATCAAAATTGTTATAACTCGTCCTCTGGGACCATAAATGTCATACAGACATTGCCATCCCAAAAGCCATGCCGCTAGCATGGCTAAAGCTATGCTTAAGATAACATTCTATGTGTAAATGTATCCACATAATAACAATAATGTGACTCAGTAAATGAATGTTAACTTTCTGTTTTCTGGCTACACTACTTGGAAGGTGACTGTGGTAACAAAATGTAAGTGGAGACACAGGACATAGGACTCTCTGGTTCCTCTTCTGTCTTGTTTATAGTGAAAGTGTTACCATGAGGCTGGTATTCATCGGAGCTTCTCTCTAAAGTCTTTCCCTCCTGAAGCTCAGGACCTGAGTTGGACTGCTCATCCCCAGGCTGCATCGCCAGGTTGTATGATGGGTTAGGAAAAAAACATCTGAATGGAGAAGATGGTAATCCTGACTCAGATGGAATGGCTGTAGTTGTTGAAGTGAGGGGTGGTGGGGTGTACTTTTTCAAGCACTGGTTGTAGTAACCCTTTGGAGTTTGTGTGAAAACAAATGGCATGTCCTTCTGGCAGACAAAATCATTCATTGGTGCTCCTGCACTACAATGCAGCTCCAGCACATCCACAATATCTGCTTCACTGTGGTGAAACTGATCCACGTGAAGAGGACGACATCCATGTTCACCCTGGGGGAAAAAAGACCTCACATCAATTTAAAGATGGGTGGTAGCTGGGAATGCAAACATGTGGATAACTGAACCAAAGATACAGCGTAGTAAGAACACTAAACTTTATTTTCATCAAATATTAAAGGGGTATACCACCAATTTAGTATTGCTCTTCCATAAAGTGGATATGAGTAAGAGTCTACAGCCATGCTAGGGAATCTGTGAAGCTTTGCACTGCTGTGGCACAGCAGAGCTTTGAGTCAAATGCTAACATGTCGATGATTAGCAGGCTTACCATGTTCACCATCTTAGTTCAGTGTGTTAGCATGCTAACATTTGATAGCACTAAACACAAAGTACAGTTGAGGCGATATGAATGTCATAGTTTTGCAGGTATTTGATCATAACCCAAAATATTTTTCCCAAAACTTCAATGGCATCTGTCATTGAAGTGACTATCCCAACCTTTTAAATGCCCACGTCTTTCGAACCTCACACACAGAGTTTCTTACACAGGCCTTCGGTCAATCATTTCTCAAGCCCAATCAGAGATAATGATGATCACATCACTGTGACATCATCAGGATTGTTTCCTCAGACTTTAGAAATCTCCCTGCAGAGCCACTGAAGGCATTATTCAACACTTTTCTCAGTTTGAGTAATACTCCTCAGGCCCCTTTAAGACATGGTTGTAAGGACCTACCGGTGATGTCAACACTGGCTTTGGGATTGGAGGATAGATCTTCTGTTTGATACTGTTAAATGTAAGAATGCATGGCAATAAATCAGGTATGGCAACAACATGCACTCATTCAAATAGACAATAGACAATTGAGCAACACAGAAAACTAATGTTTGCTTTGCTTACCATGTCCAGTGTCTGTAGCAAAGGACAGTGATCAGGGAAAGGAGACCAAAAATAGTGACCAGGGAAATGAAGACTGCCTTGATCAAGTTAACAGCTGGTGAGTTTAGACAAACAGATTATGAACAAATAAAGAAGCAAATACGCAATTTGATTGTGTTTCCATAGTTCCACTAAAGAATATGGATTTTTACACAAAGAGAGAGTCTAAAAGGGAAAAAGATGCAACATACTCGGTGAGTTCAAGGTGGCAACAATTAAACTGGTGCCACATTCTCCAACTGCTGTCAGTGCCTTTACTGTTATTGTGTAGGAACTGATCTTAAGGTTTCTTGCTGTCAGGCTGGTGGCCTCAGGATCACCTAAACCAAGCAAAAGAGATCGTCATTACTAATAAACAAACTGAAGAACCATCAAGCTCACCCTTTAACACTATAGTGTGTTTTCAATTAGTGACGTCAGAAGCTCTGCATTGATTGTGTAGATATCAAGATAACACTTTAGACCCACTTATTTAACATTTCATAAATAAGTAGTCTATAAACACTTAATAAACGTTATATTATAACACACTATAATGTTGCTATAAGGACATTTTAAGTATGTATTAATGTACAGTATTTGTCCTTCCATAAGAACACATTTAATATTACTTTGTGCTTTATTTCACTCGAGGACAATGTTAACGGCGGGACGTCGTCGACTTCTTCATTCTGCTGTAAAGTTGCCCTTTCTCATTTATTTCTCATGTTTGTAGGTGGGTAAAGAAGTAATCTCAGATAATGAATGAACTAAGTGTTTCTAAAAACTTGTTGTTTAATATCAGAATAACCGGGAAATAAATTCCTGCAAGGATACATTGATGTGATTGTGTGTAATTAAGTAGTTACATTTTCCAGTGTGCCATGTCCGTTGCAAGAAACTTTATTCTTAGAGTCACTTCAATCAAAGCTTGCTGGCAGTTATCAGGGCGAAATGCGGGTAGATTTTGGCACAGATGGTCTTACTATCCACTTTTAGCACCGGACCTACTATCATAAACCGTCTGGTTAACTTGACATCGTTCTCCACTAGAGGAGTGGAGTGACAGAGCCTGGGGACCCCATTGTTTTCCAAAGTGGGGGAGCCGGGAAACAGGAAGCGCATTTTTTTAAAAACACACAGTTTATATAGACTGCAAGCTCTTACTTTGACAATAACGTTCTGTACGAAAATGGCCGAATGATACAAGTGGATATTCGTCCATGATGGCAGAAAGTTTGTCTCAAAACTCTTTTCAAAAGTTGTGAATGAAGATATTCACAAATGCGTTTCATGCATTTGTAAATCAATTTTATCTATTCACAGATTATAATTGGGAAATGTACAGATTCATTTTATATTTGCAAAACATTTTGTGAGTTTACAAATCTTTTTTTGTGTGAAAGGTGTTTACAGATTACACATTTACACACGGATTGTCATTCTATTCACACAAATAATATTGAAAACAAATCTATCTCCATATGACATGAAAAGGTGTTCTGATATATGTGAATGTGTCTACAGATTAAGAATCCTGTCCTGTACTGTATGTGGACTATAATCAGAAAGTAGCGGGGTGTCATAATACCTGTGCTGAAGTTGATGGTTTCATTGTTGTTGTCCAAAAAATACAGGACATAGCCTATGATAAAAGCAGTCTGCTCTCTTAGAGATATAGGGTCCCAGGATACCTCAAAATCTGAATCCTGCTGTTTCCCCTTCAATGATTTAAACAAGTTGTCTTGTATTCCTAACAAACAACATAAACGAAACACTGGAGGTTAAAGTGCTATTTTATGTCACCGACACATTTATTAAGCAAACTGTACAGAAAAAACTCAAGAGAAAAGTCAAAGAATTCAATCATACTTTCCTCTCTTATGTAGCCCTCTCTTTTTTCTAGTAGCAATGGAGCTCCCAGGGTGCAGGCATATACAGACAACGAGTATCTCAGTCCATATTTGAAGTTTTCTGGGGTGGAGAAATTACAGGAGAGCTGTGTTGTAACACAAGAAAATGTAATGTTACATAGATAACTTTTTTGTGGGGAAAGCATAAGACTTACTTGGAAGTATTTTGGCATTAGTCTTATTGGGAAGCACTTTGAGCCACTCCACAATGTGACAGTCTAAGGTAGGACACCATTCCACTATGTAGCCACAGCTCGCAGTGGGACTGGCAGACCAGGACAGGCTGAAGCTTCCGTTACTGCCATTGATCCACGCAGTGTTCTCTACGTTTCTGTCTGAAAATAAAGACTCTTTGAAACTTAGGTTTGACATAACCATATAGCTGAAATGAATTGCCAATTATTTGTCCCAAAGTAGATAACAATATCTTGAAAGTAATATAATTCCATAAATGTCTTTGATACAAACTTTCTTGTGTATTACTGTAGCAGAAAAACTTCCGTCAGTTATGAATGTTACTTTACTGTAACTGCAGGACACCATAGGCTTTGCCACAATTGAGGTAAAATCAACTGTCAAATGATATTTGTGAAATATGTTTAACTCTCAAGACATACATATTTTTTTATCTATTTAAATGTTTTACATTTTTCCATTAGCCATTTTCACTGCTCAGTCTTTACTTTACAGCTTCATTTGCATGCAAGTTGTTTTGATTGTTTTCGACTTTTGGTCTACATTTCATTGTGTTTTACACTATATTGTGGCACTTTGTTAAACAGGTTGTTTTTCCCCCTGTTAGCATCAAAACTCAAATTATCTGTCTATCAAACAAACAGGATATGTCTCGAACTACAGACCGGTTTTCTGTGATTTGTGAAATTGAATATGTTCCCCATAGGATAAACTCTTTTGATTTCAATGATCTCATAGCCTTTCGTCTACTGCAAACTTTTACACTTTACTACCGATAAAGCCGGGGTAAAAGTGTGTCTTGATTGTTGTACTAGTTGACGTTTGCAGAGCCGGATTAAAGGGATAGATTGCACTTGGCAGAAGCCCCCTGACATTTGGTAAACACACAAAAGGACTTTGAACTACCATATGATTATCAGCTGTGGTGCAAGAGAATTGCTTATAGTGGGTGCTAATGAATTTTGACGAAATAAACAATAACAAATAACACTACTACTACAATATGCTACACAATTGAAATGCATGTTCCAAATGTTTAGCATTTTACAACAACGCAAACACAAGTTTACGACAACAAGCACAAAGAATCAATCCAAATCAGTCACCACAGGAAGTATCTGTGGATGTGACAAATACTGTAGCTGTGAGCCCAAAAGACTGTAGGTCTGGCCACAGTTGAATAAGGTAATGCTTACTGTGGACACAGGAATAACAGCTCCTGCTAGCTAATATTAGTAGCTGACTGCCAGCTGTAGCTCTCGACATCCCACAAATGCTGTTTCTACGCGCCTCCCGCTGCTGATTTTGACAGAATCATTCATAAATAAATAAAAATATTGCAAGTTCTACGGTCTTATGCAAGTGCTCTGATTAATAAATATATTCTTTTATTTTGAAACAGTAACTTTATGTTGCTGTTACAGGCTGCAAAGGTGGACATAGCAATCGCCTATCGCTACCAGTACCAATAGTCTGCATATGAGACGTTAGGCGGATACTTACAAGACAGTCTGATGTCTTCATATAGCCTACATATTATATTTTTAATTATATAAATATTTTTAATGTTGAATAATGTTTAACATATATTTTAAAATATTTTCATTATCTAGGGAGTTGATGTTCTTTACCCCTCTGTCTGGGCCCCCTAGTGGCAAGTAGGCCCTCGGCAAGTGCCAAGAATGCCTGCGCACAGTTTGGGCTCTGCACGGGTGGCTCTTAGAAAAATCAATGTATCAATCTCGTGTATTACTGGAGAACTGGAAGCAAATGCTAAATTCATTCATTGGCACATGCATCACAAAAAGTATTCTCTCTTCCTTGTTTGCTTTCACATGTGGCTCAATGGCACGTGGATTTTAGTATTTCTTTACAAAGACAATGACACATATCAAAAAAGCTTCTCTAGGCTCTGGATATTTTCTGACGAATATTAGATCTTTATAGTTTAAAAAGTCATCATTAAAAGTCTAATGATTGCCCTCGCTTGCAGATCTAGGTGTCCAGTTTTACAGCCCTTGCCATGTGAGAAAAATTATTTTGGTTGTAGGGGATTATTTTTGTTGCAGTACCTCAGATGGCCATTGGGACACATTGCCAGTCAGGTTGACATGACACTCCATATCCATATCTCTTCATCTATACCAAAGTCAGGCAAACGGCAAGGAGACGTGAGGTTCAAATGATTATATGTGACGCATTCCATCTTAATGAATCGGAAGTTGCAGTGGCCCGACCTGTAGAAACAGGTCTTTACATAATAAAATTGATTTTGGGCTGTTTTGTTTTTCTAAGTGTTTCAGAAAAAATACAATCTCTGCTGAAATACAATCTCAACATTATTATGAAATTCAAATGATAAGTATAACTTTGAGGCTCTCAAATGTGATGTCGTAAAAACTCGGACACGGACATCCTGGCTAACGCTGATCATGGCAGAGAAAGTGAGTTGGAGGAATACAATGAATGAAGATATTCCACTCATGGCTGACTCGTTGATGGCATACAATGTCTCAGATTCTAGTTATTTAAATGAGGAGATTGTAGGACAAGCTCTTCACAACGGAGGAGATGGTGAGAAGACCAAATCAAAGAAATTAGTATTTAGAGTTTAACTACACAGTCCTTATTTTTGGTAAAGGCTTTTAAAAATCACTAGAGCACACTAAGAAAAAAGCTAATAACATTGTGTGTGTCAGTGTGTGTAGTTTAGCTTTGTGTGTGTGTGTGTGTGTGTGTGTGTGTGTGTCTGTAAATTACATTTATCAACATAATGAGGATATACTATGTAGCGTTTTATATAACATAATCCAGGCAGCTATTACCTTGTCACCACACAACATAATATGAAAAAAATGTTGGAATATACAAACGGAATTTCTAGGAAACAGGCTTGATGTGAGAGATAAAAGGTGAGGAACTAATAGCTTAACCTATAGTAAAAGTATAGGTTGCAAAATCATCTGATATCCATCCATCCATCCATCTTCAACCGCTTATCCGGGGTCAGGTCG
>CALSBV010012209.1:341512-373584 GCA_943590825.1 Bovichtus diacanthus | reverse complement strand
ATATTGGGCTATATAAATAAACTTGATTTGATTTGATTTGATTTTGATACTTAAAGTTTTGCACAAAAAATGTGTCAACACAGAGGATAATAAAAGTGTTTCCGAATCAAAAGCCGTGGATTAACAGTAATGTGAGGATACCACAGTATGTGGAACGGTATCAAGGCACTGACAGATTATAACACCACTAATCTGCTGCCCAATGATGACGCAGAACTGCCTGATGTCTTGAACCACTTCTTTGCTGAGAGAGGAGTCAGCTTTACTCACCCACCCACCTGCTGGGGAGACGACGCTGGTTTTACAGCACCACCAGGTGAGGACCACCCTGATGAGGATAAAAGCAAGCAAGGCTGCAGGCCCAGACCGTGTGCCAGGCAGGGTTTACTAATATATTCAACCTCTCACTTCAGCAAGCTGCTGTTCCAACATGCCCTAAATCCTCCACCATCATCCCAGTGCCCAAGAGAACATCTGTAAAGTGCCTGAACGACTATCTCCCAGTGGCGCTAACACCAATAGTCATGAAGTGCTTCGAGAAACTTGTGCTTTCACACATCAAAACCATCAACCCACCTGATCTGGAAAAATCTGCATCGGGTGGTGAAGGCCGCTCAGCGCATCGTCGGGACGGAGCTCCCAAAGCTCGACACAATCTACACCAGCCGACTGAAGAAGGCACCCAGCAGTATAACCAGAGATACCACACACCCCGGTCATCCCAGTACAATAAGAACACACACCATCAGACCGAGGAACAGCTTCTTTCTGTGGCCTCGATCACACCAATCCCTGCGCAACCACAGAACATATTACAACAACTGTGACTGAATATACACACACACACACCCACCCCTCAAAGACTACATCCACAATTAATATAAAGATTATTGATCTGGAAATGTTTATAACTCATCTGTAAATTTGTACATTTTATTTAAACAGTGCCTACTATTTTTGTATTCTCTTGGCTGCTATTACTGTTTTTATAACTTTATTTACTGTGTTCTTATTTATTTATTTATTTTTGTACTATTGTATAGAGAGAAGCCTGCGAAATGTCATTGTACACAAGTATAATGACAATAAAGATATCTGCATTTCCAGGTGGCAGTTCTCGGTAGAGACTTGCTGTTTTTCTTCAACTCTGGATCTTTGTCCGAGGCTGTACATAGAACTGTCTCCCCCAGCCTTGAAACCTGTGTCTACCAGAGACTTACTCATCATCAGTCCCTCTGGAAAAGGGTGCAGAGCTCCCATGGAGCTGCAAGCTTCAGCAACAGAGCCCCAACTTCACCCCTGAAGGACCTTCCTTAGGCTGGGCAACAATACAGGACATGAGATTCAGTTGCATTTTAATGACCATGGTGGAAGTTCCTAATCTCATGGGAAATGCCAATGATCAAGAAATCATGTGTGTTTTCCATCACTGTTCTCCAGGGAATTTAAATGACCTGTCGAACCCATTTGAGAGCGGAGGAATGGAATTTGGTCTAGTGGTCTAGTAGTCAGGCTGTTAAAATAGATCACCAGAAGGTTGCAAGTTCAATAGCAGGCTGCCATTATTGTGCTCCTGAGCAAGGCACTTAACCCCAAGTTGCTCCAGAGGACTGTCCCTGTAGTTAGTCACTGTAAGTTGCTCTGGATAAGAATGTTTGCTAAATAACCTGTAATGTAACTGCTTCAACTCATCCAGCAACTCTGCCCCTCCCTGAAAGTAATTGAGAGACTGTAGAGTGACAGTGGATGGATTAATTGAGACACTGGGAAAACACATATTTTGTGGAGGGCTTTTTGCCAGATATTAAGAAATACGTCCAAAAACACTATAGTGAACTGAAAAGAAGAAAATGTGAGCTGATCCTCACACATGCCATTCCGAGAAAGTGATGAAGTAAAGATAGGAGAGCTTTTGCAGAGAGCTTTTGGGAGAGCTTTTGCAGATGTATTTGCAGCTCCAAGCGTTTGAGCAGCAGGTTCAAAGGGGCAGAGGCGGAGATGATGGATGTTTTTGGTGTTGATTCAATAGAACATAGGGTCAAAGACGGTTCTGAACCAGGACTTGAGGTGGAAGACAAGGATTGACAATTTGGTCCAGAAGAATGCGCTACTGTGTCAAACCTGCAAGGTCCTAGAATGTGAGGATTGTCAGGAGGGTCAGGATACAGGATTATTGCTAAGAGCACACATTTTCTGGGGAATTCCTTTAGTACACTATTTGTAGTTCTGCTTCTGTACAGGAGAGTAAACATTGGGGATGAGTTGAACTAATGATAGATTGTATTAAATTCAAAAGATAATGTGTGGTGATTGTTGACATGTTCTTGAAATGGATTGAAGGTGTTCCAACAGGTAAAGCAGATGCAGTGGCCTAGGTGCTGCCGAGGGAGATAATTCAAAGATGGGGAATTCCAAGGAAGCTGACCTGTGATAATGGAACACATTTTGTAAATAAAGCCATTCAACAGATGTAAGAATATCTGGGGTTAGACCTCAGAACCCATTGTGCCTACTATCCCCAGACTGAAGGTGCAGTGGAGAGAGAAAATGGCACAATTAAGTCTAAGCTAAACAAAGTTTTTTATGAGAGAGGACTAAATTGGGTCAAGGCGGAGGGGCAAGCCAAAAATGGACTTTTCTCCATTTGAGGTTGTCATGGGAAGACCCATGAATACAGACATAAGTGCACTAGGGCCAGTAAAACTCCCTAGTAGAGAAGAACTTGATGACAGTATGTTTAGTTATGCATGTTATGTTTAGATCTATACACTCTCAGGTGAGAGCAGCTTTGCCAGTGTCACAGGTAGGACCTCTGCACTCGATCAAGGAAGGAGATTGGGTGTGGTTGGGTGGTTAAGAACTGCAAAAGATGGTATTGGAGGAACCGAAGTGAACAGGGCCGTTCCAGGTCTTCTTTGTGACCAACTCCGCTGTGAAGGTTGCTGAAAGAGCCACTTGGATTCACCCGATGCAGGGTGTGGCCCTTGGAGGAGCACACAAAGCCTGAGAATCTTCAGGGCAAAAACGTCTGTGCTGATGACCTTTAACGACAATGTAGCTTGTGAAATGGAGCCTGGACGGTGGAAATGGAGCCCATTCAGGGAAATAGGGTGTGACACAAGAGACAGCCTTTGCTGTCTTCTCATCAGCATCTGCCTCTCACTGTGAAAAGCAACTGCTTTTAAGTTGCCACGACACAGCTAAAGAGCCAGATACAGACCAAATCAGAGCTACAAGGAATTACATCCGGGTAGCCAGAAACACAAATGAATGCTAATGTTGCTCCGAAGTCTGCTGCATTTTTAAAAGGGAACGGTTTACCAACAAAGAAAAAAAAAGCAAGTACTGAAATTTAAGAATTAGAAATATAACAAAGAAAGTGCATAAAAAATATGTGAAATATATCTGTTCTTAAAATGTAAAGAGCAGTACACTGTTTAAAATGAAGAGGATGGAATGTTGATCAATATTAACCCAGAAATGTTAAGTATAAAGAATATGTGCGATGTGCAAAATTAGTAATTAAAATATTGTAATGGGTCAATTTAGACAGAGACCAGTGGTGAACAAAGTAAACAACAGTATTAAAAGTATAGATACTTCTGGTCGAATACTAATCCAGTACAAGTGAAAATTGTTCTATTTATAGCACTGTTTTTTTAAATACTTAAGTATTCAAAAGTACTTTTTTTTTTAAATGTTGTTGTATTGTGGCCACAATGCATAACTTACTGAATGTACTGAATTTCTTGTAGAACCGGAATAAAAAGCTTGAAGAATATGCTACAACACCTATAGAAATACCTATAGAAACACATCTGAATGGCTGTCAAAAGTAAATTAATACAGGTTTAAAATTCAATTCTGTTACCTGGAATGAGGCTGGGGATGGTGATGGTTGATGGGGATGAGCTGCCATTTATATTCCTAGCTGTAACTGTGACGATATATTCTGTAGTATTGTCCAGAGGGAGTGAAAAATTGTGGTTGTTAAGTACCACTTTGGAAATGTTTCTCTCTGTGGTCTTTGTCCAGGTCACTTCATAGTGTTTGATGTGTCCATGACTCTGGTTGGCCTGTGGCATCTGAACAGAGATAACATCAGGACTCAGGATTACATGCCAAAGCATACATATGGAGATCAAGCTCTCAAAGTTAACATTAACAGCTTAATGGCAAATGGCACTACCCACTAGCAGCAACTAGCAGCTTGTCCGTGCTGTCCGCGTCTTATACGTTTGCTTTGTCTGTTATCATTGATATTTTCAATATAGAGAAGTGCATACAATCTGTATCCAGCTATAGTGCAGTCATCATGGAGTGGCTTGATATATTGATTCACTGGACTCTGTTTTATAATTCCTTCAGTCAACACCTGCAAATCAAGCCATACTACAGGATTCAATACAAGCAGGATTTCCTCCTCCAGTGGAAAAACTGCTAGCTAGGAGAGAAAGAGGGGGCACCCGAAAGATTGAGGAAACAGAGACTTACCCGCATCCCACTCCCTTGGAAGATCCTTGTCAATGTTCAACAAGACAGAAGAGCTACAGGTTTTTTAACAAGTTTAAACTCGACTATTCTCTGAAAATGTTGACTTCCCCAGGAGGCGAAACAAAACATCGGCACTATCCCAACTGCCAACAGAGCTTTCCCTAGACCTCCAATTGTATCAGCTGACCATGAGACTTTTCTTTTTGCCATTGTGGTGTATTTTCTGCATTAAGTCAGTCTCTCCATGGACAGACTTGTGTTTGCTGTATTGTGTTAACTCTTCAGTAAACTCTGTTCTATTGGAACTCTTTTGACTCTGTTGACTTTTTTTGAGAGCATTACATAAGTGTTGTTAAATTGTGGTGAAGATCCTGAGGACATCCGGCCCAGTTTCCTCTCACACTGGTATTACAAAACGGTATTACAAAGGGAAACAGTTGTCTCTCTGACAATTCAGAGATGGACAGATGAATCCATTCAGCGTCTGCAATTTGAGTTTGAATACATAGACTAGGAAATGTTTAAAATACACTGCCTCTAATGATGTTGACCTGCTAGCTGATGTTGTGAGTGGCTGCATTCAGTTTGGTAAGGAGACCTAAGTCCCTCGGGTCCCTGTAAAAGATATACCCCAATAACAAACCCTGGATGTCCAAGTCCCTCAAGGCCAGCTTAAAAAAGGACGCTGGTTTACCAGATGAGGTGTTTAGGGGAGAGTGCAGACCAATGGAGAGGTCAAATGGGGAATCACAGTGGCAAAAATAAGGGGAAAAAAAGAAAGTAGAGGAGAACTTTGGCTCTGGCAGCATTAAATCTGCTTGGAAGACTATGGCAGGGGTGCAAGAGAGGCTAGTGGTGGAAACCAATTGTTTTAGAGCAGTCTATGGTTTACAATCACTTACACTTTTTACTCCTTTGCTCCTTTACTCATTACACTTTGAAAATGTGATTCTTTCTTCTTTCTCATCTGGTCTTTCTCCCCATCAGCAGCAGACGCTGCCCAACACCGTGAGTCCTGTATGGAGCAGGCCCACTGCAACATAACTCTTTAACAAATCAGTAATGCAAGAGCCAGTTAAAGTAAACAAGTTAGCACCAGTTAGCACCAGCAACTACAAAAAGTCTGCTAGCTCATTTTAAAAGCAACAAGAGCCACAAAGCCAAGGTAACGTCAAGCTAACTGCAAGCAATGCAAAGACTGAAGCGACCAGTTTCCTTCGTCCTGCACAGTCTGCAACACAGTACAGCAAAAGACTGCATCAATTGACACTGAAACCGTTACTTTTCCCAGGCTCTTCCACAACCAACAGAATCACCAGAACTCTCTCCATTCGTGGACTGGACGTTAACTGGATCGAGCATAGCACAGCATTAGCCTAGCCAAACAGTACCTGTATTGATTTAATTTAATGTTATTGAGTGCTTTATTGTTGTAATGTCCGTTTAGGCCTTGCATGTAAAACTAAACACCTTTTTTAACTTGTATCATGCACAGGTCACGTATAATATAAATAAATGCTTTTTGGAATGTACATGCTGGTTTGTTTAATGTTGTATAAGAGTAATTTCTGCCAACCTCTACTACATAAGAATTCTGAAATCCTTCAACTTTTACTAGATATTGATATGGTTATTTTGTTTTTAGTTATTCATTTAATTATTAACTGTCTTTCGTTTTCCTATGTAGTATGGATGTAGTATGTTTCTTGTTGTTTCCTATTGATCGTGTTTCTGTAGTTGCTTGTGTGTACAGTACGTTGTCTACATGTCTCTACGCTGTACAAGAATTTCCTTCGATAATAAAGCTGATTTATTTAAATGAATGGTTAATCATTTACTAATGTGTTACAGATTCGTTTTTTAACATTCATTAGAACAACCTTTGGGTTGCCATGGTGTGAAAAATCCTTCTGGTAAATTATAAGGGTCATTAACTGAGTCTTTAAGGGTGATGTGTCTCATTTTCGAATAAAGCCCTCAAATCTGCAGTTATACATTTTAGTAAGTCATTAATCTGATCTGATCTATTAAGCATTAGTGAATACTTTACCATCCATAAAAAGCCAATAATTACAATTTATAAAGAGCAGCTTATTAAAAAGTGGTGCCCACTCATGTGACTTACTTTCCAGATAATTTTCATTTGGTTGTCCTTCCTCTGCATCCACACATCAAGAGCATCTGGAACTGTGGGACAGATAGACAACCAGTGACCAGAAAAAGGAAAACAGTATCTGTTAAATTGCCATTATGGGTTAACAGTTTCAAAGTTTTAACTTTTAAGTTGCTTACCATCACCCTTTGTGTGGAAGTTGACATTTGTGCTCCAGTCACTCCATTTCCAGAAATATGTTGTTGTTCCACATCGTACTGTCACATTATATGTCCAATTTGGTATCAAGTCTTTCAAAACTGTAACATTAAGACCAACTCCAAAGTTTTCACTCTGGGAACACAATATTGCGGATGTTAGTGTAGTTCAAAAAAGGACATGCTAATGTCTCACCTGCCTTCTTTTGTCAACTTACAATGCTATTTTCACCATGGCTCATGTTTACTTGGCATGTAAGATTGAGATTATAGTACTGTGGCACTGTCCACTCCCACTTCAGGCTGACATTTCGAGCATTCACAGTTGAAGCTTTTACTCCCTTTGGAGCAAACATGTGCACTGAAACAAAAGACAAAAAACAATCAGTGGAATTTAATGATTGAAAACAAGATGTCAATAACCAAATAAGCATTTTAGCACACAACACCGCTCATTTTTCAAGGCCTACCTCTTTGAGTCAGGTCTGCAGTGTCTGATAGGTCCACCTTCCCAAACTTATTTTGTGCTGTGAATGTCCAGTTTCTTTGACCAACATCTACTTTTTTTACTTTTTGAGAGCATCTCCCGTGAGACAGATTTTCACATGGACTGAAAAATAAATGCCAGGAGAGTTTAACTTTCCATTCAATACGAAATGATTAATTCTTTCCCACAACTTAAACGTATAGGCAACCAGGACTACACCTCCAAAACGGGAGCAAAGACAGTTCACACATTTTTGATTTATAAGCCACTGAACACCTTGATCCAGTAGCTATACTTCCCCCCACGATCCTTTCATCCTCAGGGTCGTGGGGGGAGGGAGTCGATGCCAGCTGGCATTGGGCGAGAGGTGGCGTACACTCTGAAAACCATCTGTGAATTTATGTGATTTGAATTCCCCTTTTTAACATTTCCAGAGGGTCATTTGACATTGTACAATAGAAAAGTATTCCTCTCTCTAGTTTACTAACTCAGATATAAGATTCAAGTGTCCAAGGTTTCAAGTCACTCATCATTACATCCCTTTCTTGGATCATGTGACTGACAAATGTTCTGATCAATTCCATTCAGGCTTGATAGCTAATCCATGGTCTAAAATTCACTGATCCAATTACAGCAACTTTTTTCCCTGAACTGGAATATATAGATCCGAAAATTGCTACCAGGTGCCTCTATCAGGAATGGTAAATGGTAAACAAGCCACAGCCGCCCATACAAGTTTGCAAATGAAAACAATCTGGAGGTGTGCTGACAGAAAAAGTGAGCTGTCTCGTCATCTCTGAATCTGCTCATATCTGCTGTATGCTAGCAGCTCGAGGCTGCATTAGCTGGTACTAGCATAAGACCTGAATCTCCGATTTAACTGTACATTATAATTCTGAAAATGTGGAGTGCAACGCTAAATCAGATTAGAACTCTTTAGTATTCAGTAGTTTATAAGATTCATGCCCTTACGGTGTTGGTGGCTTTTATACTCCAACCTGTGGCTATTCCGTTTAGTTTTATTATACCTTCCAAGTAGCTGACAAGCAATTGAATCATCTTGTTCGTGTAGGTCTGTGTCTCCTCCTACTGTCCAGTGACAATCAACAGATTCCAGATCTTGGGTTTCACACTGAAAGTGCGTGTAAGCAGGTGGGTCTGAGTGGTGAAGTGCAAAAAAATAAATAAAAAGACAGCCAGCATTTATTACAGACACATATTTAAGATAATTCCCAAATTTCAGCACAATACTAAATCATACTTACTGCCAATATAAGCACAAGCCCCATTTTCAATGCTTGCATTTGTTTTACATTTTACATTAGTGCAACTGTCTTTGGATGGCTGGCTCAGCAGGAAGGTCGACTCATATATTTGATTGGTGAACTTGGTAGTGTTCAGTGATCCATTCTTATAACCAGTCAGATATATTTCTTTAAAAACTTCATTCGCAGGCAGAATGCAGTAGAAGGTGCCTGTGCTTCCAACCTTGAACGCATTGTCCTTTGGAACAATCTCTGGCTTTGTTAAGGCTTTCAACCCTGCAAAAACATATTAATAGGTCATAATAAGCATCTGAAAGAGTGCATGACTGTGAAATGGAGAATAATAAATTGCTTGAATCTTTTTGATATTCAAAATATCTTGATAAGTAAGATGAATATTAACCAGTCTCTTGTTCCCATGAGCTTGTATGGTTTTTGTATCCAGAACTGAGCCTGACTGAATGGGACATGTACTCCAATGGAAAATGTGACGTCCAGTTCCAGGAGTGAGTAGATTCTATGTAGTCATGCGGAACAGCAACTTCGTCCTTAAACATTTTCATAACAAAATTAGAGGTCAATCAATCAAAATGTATTTATATTGCACAATTTCACAAATTTGCCTCAGGGGCTTTACACTCTGCACAGCATACGACACCTTCTGTCCTTAGACCCTTGCAGCGGACAAGGAAAAACACGTATTTTGTTTAACTACTCTACATTGTTATGCAAGTCAGCAACATCGGTGTAAAACAAATGAACTCTTACATAATGTACTTGCTTGTCTCCTACGAGAACCTCCAGCTTATAGATCAGCACGTCCTGTACTGCAGAGCATGAAGGGGTGTCTTCCCATGTTACCGAAACCTTCTGGCCAGAGCTTAAAAGTGTCAGATTCTGAGGTCCACAGTGCGAGACATCTGAGGAAAATGATCATAGTATATTTTAAAGGATCATCCTAATCATGAATAGCAAAGAGACAATAGTGAGGACATCATCAGCTGCACAGACAGTGGACAGATATGAAGACATTTTAGGTCTTTGTTAAACTATTTGTCAACAAAATCTCTTGTGAAGCATCAGTAACTTTTGTATAAACAGATAATGAGTAATTGACACTAAAACAATGTTATAATCATTTAATAATGGAGTATTTAGTTATATACAAACAACATATTCTTCACTCTGAACAAACTCAATCTGCAGATGGCCATGACATGTAGCTGTAAGCATTAGTAGTTTAAACAAATGTAAGTTTTTATATATATATATATATATATATATATATATTCTTTTTCAATGCTAAATATGGAAATTAAAGTATAATTAAGTGTGAATTAAAAGCAATGTCATTAAATATTGCTCTAAAAATGAGAAGCCGTAGAAAGTAAAACTAGACATGACACAAGGGGAATGTACTTTACAAAATAAAACAGGAAACATGAAAACCATGATCATGACATGATGAGAAGACTTTCCATCTTTTGAAGGTGTTGAATCAGGAGAAGCTATTGCCAATTCTGTTTCTGAGCACACAACAAACAGACAATGGTGTGTGCTTTTTAGCCATGCTAGTGTCACAGCTATATAGACGGCAAGTATAGTGCGTATAAGCACATGTGAGTGTGTTAACATTGAGATGAGGACAAATATGCCCTGTTTTCAGGAAGAAAAAACGCATGTACCTTCCTAATTTAGTGGACCCTAAATGATATTGAAAAGGTTTTGTCCACCTAACTTGGACCCCCTCCACCAACACCGCATGTAGAGCAAATGAAGCGGTCTTAAATACTGTATACTGTATCCATTCATAATTCAATACATATCAGTACCGTAATTTCCGGACTATTCAGCGCATCTGAATGTTAGCCGCACCCACTGAATTTTTTAAAAATATGTATTTTGTACATAAAAAAGCCGCACATGTCTATAAGCCGCAGGTGCCTAGCGGTACATTGAAACAAATGAACTTTACACAGGCTTTAACGAAACACGGCTTGGAACAAAAGTAAATAGGCTTTTAAACGCCTTCAACTTGAAAGCTGCATCATATGCCTTTCTCCGTGTCTTTGCCATGATGAGGGTGACAACATGACCGTAATCAGAATCACCATTCATAATGTCCGCTGTTTAAAATGTCCGCTGTTCATAATGTCCGCTGTTTAAAATGTCCGCTGTTCATAATGTCCGCTGCTGAAGACATTCCAAGAACTAATAATGCAATTGAAGGTTGGCATAATGTTTTTAGAGGTTCATTTGGTACACTGAATGAAACACCGAGAAATTTCGTAAAAAAGTTAATTACCGTAATGAATGGGAAGTTTGAGCGAGCTCGATTTACGTCACATTATGCGACGGTGCTCAGTTTTTTGGCGACATGAAGCTTGTGAAAGCGGGAAAAATCCATAAATTAGCCGCGTCATTGTATAAACCACGAGGTTCAAAGTGTGGGAAAAAAGTAGCGGCTTGTAGTCCGGAAATTACGGTACATGTTATGGGAACATTTTGAATAAGCACTGTTAGAACCAAAAATTGTGTTTAAACAATTCTAATCATTACTACAGTAAATAGGCTGCATATACACTTATAATATATCGTAAATGTATAGTATGGAGACCATTATCTTCTTTAAAATACAATGTCATTTGGAATGTAAATGAACGTGGAAATAGGGTAACATTCTTAAACTATTAATACAGTATATATCAACTGTAAAGAAAATGTGATCATCATTAAACCTGCTGGCTATTAGAAGTTAAAGGATGATACACTCACCATTTTCTTGGTCATCTTGTGTGCTCTTGCAGAATAGTGCGACCAGTAATAACCATGTGATCATCATAATCCCCTTTACAAACCACGTTTGTGGTCAATTGATGTTATTCTCTTGAGGTCAACTTGTCGGCAAGTCCTCATGGATATCTTGCTTCATCATAGAAGAGATGTCAGAAACATCAACTCAATAAAGTTGATGCAAGTGGAAATAATTATCACTTTGTTCTGTGTCAAAATAATATATACTTCATTAAAGAGCTTCCTCCCAAGGCATTTTTATAAGGATGAGTCAAGAATACTTACATGAGGAAGTCAGACTGGTTGTTTTACGAATCTCACAAGGAATTCATTCAATTTGAAGGCTTTAAGGGCTAAAAATCGCACAGAAAAAAAGTGTTACTCCCTGAACACTCCCATTCAAAAGTATCCAGTGATACATCTTTTGGAAATCCATTTGCTGTTTGAGCTCATAATGGTTGTGAAATCCATGTGGACTTCAATGCAGGAAACAGAAAGCTGCTGCTGGTAATAGTGACTCACAGTTGCTAGATCAGACATGCCCAACGTGATTCCTGGAAATCACTTCACAAACAACTAGTTCCAGTATCTCAGAGTGGCATGCCTTCATCAAGACTAGCTCCACTTGATTTATTAGGATTATTTCTCATGGGTCACAGTGCCAGCTGTACTATGGAGAGAAATCAGGTATTTTACAATTTCTTGAAAATGTCTTCTTAAGGAAAACACTAGTTATTAGTCTTTATTGTGCTGCAAACCAGACAGTGCTTTAGATAATCCAAACATGTCCTCACTAAAAACAATAAATATATATATATATATATATATATAGACACTAATCACATGAATGGGACACAGCTAGAGAGGGCAGCAAAGACACAAAAGGGTGCAGGGTGATTACACACAGGAGGATCAAATCATGGAAGGGTAAACAATCACAGGAGTGAAAACACGAAGAC
Source organism: Bovichtus diacanthus (assembly GCA_943590825.1). Classification (NCBI taxonomy): domain Eukaryota; kingdom Metazoa; phylum Chordata; class Actinopteri; order Perciformes; family Bovichtidae; genus Bovichtus; species Bovichtus diacanthus. Next base: position 361,276 of record CALSBV010012209.1, on the reverse strand, counting down.
AGGAAGTGAAACTAGACACAAGGGGAATATACCTACAAAATAAAACTTTTAAATTTAAATTTTAAAAGGAAAACCTGGATCATGACACAATACCTTCATTATTTCTCTTCCCTAATGGGCTCTGTGAACACTCCTTACAGCAGTTTCATTTCAAAATGTCCTTTTTAGTCTCTAGTTTTATGCCAGTATCAAGGCACATCCTGTCTCAAAAAGATGCAGAAAAACTAGTCCATGCATTTGTTACTTCAAGGCTGGATTACTGCAACTCCTTATTATCTGGTTATCCCAAAAAATCCCTTAAGACTCTTCAGTTGATTCAAAATGCTGCGGCACGAGTATTGACAAGAACTAGGAAACAAGAGCATATTACTCCTGTATTAGCTGTTTTGCACTGGCTCCCAGTAATATACAGAATAGAATTCAAAATCCTTCTCCTGACCTACAAAGCGATTAATGGTCAGGCTCCAGTTTATCTTAAGGATCTCATAGTAATTTATAGAGTGCAGGGTTCCTACTTGTGGTTCCTAGAGTCTCTAAAAGTACAATGGGAGCCAGAGCCTTCAGCTATCAAGCTCCTCTACTGTGGAACCAGCTCCCAGTGTGTGTTCGGGAGGCAGACACCCTCTCCACATTTAAGAGCAGGCTTTCCTCTTTGATGAAACTCATAGTTAGGGCTGGCTCAGGTTCACTCCCGCTAGCGATTGTATTTTTAACTGTGTTGTTGGTTCTGTACACACTATTACAGTGTGTCTGTCCTGGGAGGGGGATCCTCCTCAGTCTCTCCCTGAGGTTTCTTCCATGTTTCCCCTTTAATTGTGGGGTTTCTTTTAGGGAGTTTTTCCTTGTGATGCGAGGGTCTAAGGGCAGAGGGGGTCGTATCCTGTACAGTCTGTAAAGCCCACTGAGACAAATGTAGAATTTGTGATATTGGGCTATATAAATAAACTTGATTTGATTTGATGTATCACAAAGTATGTATTTCACTCAAGACAAACAGGGTAGACACAACTCTTTAGTCCTTTAGATGGAAACAGCAGCCAATCACATAACTGTCTCTCGTCTGCTACTTTTTGTCTTGAGTGACGGAAAGGGAAATTAAGGTAAATGTGAAGAACTACATTCTGAAATAAAACACTGTGGGGAAAAAATAATGCTAAAATTAAATATAAAGTGACCTGTAATAAATATCATAATATATAATATATATTATATTTTTCATATATGTTTACATATTGATTTTGCGCTGAGTTTTGAAAATGTATTGGATTACATCACAATTTAATTATTATATTTCATACTTTGCCGGTATTTATTCATATGATTGCTTTCATAATATCTAATGTTCTTATTTAATTTTGAACATGATGTGTTTGTATGTGTTTCATACAGTATAACAACAAAGTAGTGGAGGTTTAATTTAATTTGGGGTGAAATACCACACATTAGATTTCATCCATTTCATCTGAAATGTTTTAATCAAACACAAGCTTGCGCTGTTTTTTTTTTGTTTTAGTCTCAAAGAAGTTTCTCCACTAAGTCAAGAACATTTTGTTGTTCATGCCTTGGTTATGTGCCAGTTTCTCAAGGCACAGTAATCATAGTAATCATAGATTCATGCGAAAAGGATCTCAAGTCGGCATTCTTAGTAACTTGTAGTGAGTTGTTTGAGCAGACAGCAGCTGGAGAGGATGTGTAGTTGCAGTCAATAAGGAAGGGGGCAGGGTTAGTGACTTTTCACGCACAGTTGAGGTCAGGGTGAGTCAGTCTTCGGCCGGCACACAGAGGAATAAACGGGTGAATCATGTGTCAGAGCATGGAGCTGAGGCCTTCTGTGCCTGTTCTGCCTCGTCATCCATCTGAGGAACACACAGGAGGTCAATCAGCAAACATGTGTATGTTTACAGTGGTGTACTTCTTTCAAAGTACAGTGGATACTTTGTTGTTATAGTACCCGTAAAAGCCGCTAATCTGTTTATCTAAAAATATATATATACATATACATATATATATGCATATGTATATATATATATATATATATATACTGTATGTGTATGTATAATATATATATATTATATATATATATATATATATATATATATATATATACATATATAATATATATATATATATATATACATTTATATATATATACTGTATGTATATATACATATATATATATATATATATATGTATATGTATATATTATATAATTATATACATATACATACAGTATATATCAGCAAAACCAGAAAAGGTAAGTACGTATTGGACAATGATTCCTCGTCAGACCTTGATGGTGAGCACAGAATGATTTCACACAGGCTGAATCTGGTGCTACACATTGAATAAAGATTCTCTGCGAAATGCAAAAATAATACTTTAGGATCACAATTGCTACACAGCGTTTTCTGCTTCCATCTTGTACATAGAGATTTTCATTATCTGACTTCCCTGTGACTCTGCCTGCACATACACTGATCGTGTAGAGACACTGAGACCTACAGGCGATCCCCTGGCGCTACTGCCTCACAATGAGACCGGTAATAAATAACATTGTCCCCTAAATTCTAACTATAATGTGCAAAAAATAATGTTTTACTTCTGGCTGCCTGGTATTTAGTAATTGTGTTCAAAGAACTTAAGAACAAAACACACAATGTTCAACATTCACTTCAGTTCAGTAAATGCAAATCTTCAATGTGCAAACATTATGGTAAATGGTAAATGTTGCTTTTTTTTTGTTGCTTGCTAAAAACAATTGTAAAATGAGTTTTCTTGATTGTGAATTGATTTTTTTTCTTCCTTGAACTGTGCCTTAAGTTTCTGAAAGTTTAATAACACCGGAAAACAATCCATTTCCTGATATTCTACAGAAATATACAGAAGTTGATGTTGTGACATTCATGCTCAGTTATTATATCCTATAGGGAGAATAATTCAATGCAGTGGTAGTTAGTGCTGGAGGTTTAGCTCAAGGATGTATCTTATTATGCATCCACAAAACTCACAATTTGTGTGTCTGTGTGTGTATATGAGAGAGACAGAGAGAGGGGAAGAGAAGGTGGACTATTACATGCAATGTTTCTGTAAGGTATTAAAACCCGCCCAAACCGGTGATATGTTCTAATAAGTTCACCTGGACCCGCCCGGGGTCAACCCACGACTCACCCATCACTCGAGGTCAGGCCTACCATGGTAGTACCAGTGTACATCACTCTGAGGGGCCGTGTGACACATCAGGCTGAGTAATGTGAAATACAAGAACACAGTACCCACACAAGTACTGTAGTACTGTACTGTACTGTACTGTGTGTGATGCTACCAGGTGCAGCTTTGACCTAATGAGTGGTTTTACTTCTGATGCTTAAAGTATACTGTTTTACTGACAACAATTCCGCACATTGCTACTTTAAGTAGTTTTAGTTTCACTTTTAGTCAAATATATAATTTTTCTTCTCAACACAACTGTAAAAGAAGTCCTGATTTTCACTGCTGCCTACAATGGTTTAATATACCCAGAAATACAAGAGATAATTTGGTATAAACAGTTTGGCTCAATCTTTGACGAGACACATTTATATTACAACACATTACCGTTGTTTTGCTTAACCCAACTATGTGACCCTCATGTTCAACTGCATATATTAAGCTTTTATATCCTCACATGTTATTGCACACAATTCATTTGTCATCTTACTCAAATAGATGATGCTGAGTAACATGCTATTATACACACAATGTGTATATTCAGTTACACTGTGATGATGAGGGGACCCAGGTCTTTGATCGTTGCTTTTGGCAGACCATGCTTCAGGATGAGAGCTCCCATTGTGGCTCCATTAAAGATAGGATATATACTATATGATAAAAGGAAAATAAACACACCATTGGATCTTCTGGAGTCTCACTAACAGATGGAACTAAGTTACTCCATGCTTCATGCTGTATTACCAATGTTGCAGAGATACATAACGATAGTTGTGACCATATCCAGAACTATTTAGGCCAGGAGCAGATGAGCTAACATGATGAGATAACAGACAACACTTTAAAAAAAAAAAAAACAAGATACAATTTTAAAATAGCAGCAAAGCAGTTATAGAAAATAAAATCAAGACAATATTTAAAATGTATTAAAAAGGAGGGATACAGCATAGATATGATGGCACTGTTGACAAGAATAATCTGCCCCACCGACTAATTGTAAAGAAAAATATCCTCCCTTTACCATGAATTTCTAGTGAGTCATTGTCATTAATCTTCTACTATTTAGCTGGAAGCGCTTTTGTCAAGTGGCGCCGATATAGCTCACCTGGTTTGTACTGAAAGGGTCAGTCCTTACTGCAGTGGGCCGCTTGCTGCATGTCATCTCCTCTCTCCCCTCCCTCCTATCTATCTGTGGCTGTCCTATCGAACAGAGGCAAAAAGAGCCAAAATAGGAATCTTTAAAAGAAAAAAAAGAGCTCTTGTCAAATGGAGAATATTACGTGAGAATGATTTCTGAAGCTTAAAACTTCACTGATGCTACAATATGCTCTCTTCACATCGTACTGCGAATCATATATCACATTACACAATACATCAACCTACATTTCATATCTACAAAATATGTAGGCTTTTTGGAGAACACATTTATGAATTATTTTATTTCATGATAATATTTGCATGTATTTTAATGTAGTGCGTTTTTCAACCCAAACAGAGAGAAAACACCAACGTGTCAAAAAAGCTTAATCTTCCCACAACTAGATACAACTAAACTGTTGTCTCCATGTTATCGATAATGTGTATGAAGTGTTTCTATTTCAGTTTGATCCTGATGATGGTATAAGCTTAAACAGCATCATGCTGTTTGAATTAAAAAGGACTTCATACAACAACTAAATACGTGGGCCTTCCTTCTCCTCCAGGATACGATGCCACGCTGCTCCTTGCAGCAGCAAGAGGAAAAGAAAAGAGTGAAAAAATTGAGGCTTCCTTTTTAAATGATGCCGAGTTTCCACAGCTATGTCTGAAAAGATCATATCAGGAGGGAGGAGGATCCTGTGAAATTGAGTCCAATGACTTGAAGCGTCTATGCCTCCATCAACAGGCTGTAATAAAAGAGCACCTGAAGTATCGTATAGAATTATAGTTAAACTAAACAGCAGTGAGTCCAGTTTGTCTGTCCTCAGTGGAACAATCACTGCATGACAAAAAACTGTACCATGTCATGGTGTGGATCCTGGATGACCACTGTCTGAATAAAATGATTTTAATATGTATAATACAAATTATTTGGTCTCTGTAATACATTAAAGGCTCACACACCATTGGATATTTATCTGTGGCTGATCATGTGAAGGCAGCTTTAAGAGACTAGCGGCAGGTCTCCAAATCCAATGGCAGAATTGAACGTAAACACAGATTATGACTGATTCTTTTGCCTCATAGTCATCGTAGTTAATATTGGAGCCATTTTTCACAAGCCACATATCTTCCGAATAAACTGACACTAAGATGGACAAATCAGCAGTAAATGAACCTTGTTTGAGATCAATTTGTCTGAATTGTCTGACTCTGCAACTCTTGCGAGATCTAGTTCCACAGATCATTAACATTATCAAACTGTGTCAAGATTTTAAGCTAACATCAACTATCTTTTGCCGACACCCTAGCTAACTAATATTCATAATGCTAAATATGTTTGTTAGCTGTGTAAATATATTTTAGCTAAGAAAAATATAAATACATTAGACCACGCCCACTTAGGAGGCAGGAAGTGTATACCATTTCGTACTGTTGCCGCAGCTTGTAATGTAATGTAAATGCCTTTTTTAACTCAATTTAATTTTTTTACCAAAAGCCTATGTTTATTTGTTATGATCTAGTTATAGTATATATTATAGTCACCCTGGTATTCTCAGCTAATGATTAAATATTCCTAAAGTATCATAAGTAATGTTAAAAGTATTATGTGTGCCGGATAACCACTGTTATATTTTCATATAACATTACAGTATTATATTGATAAGAATATCATAATATGTGCAGCCAATTAGACCCACATTAGACCCTCTTTTTGATAGTTGTGTGTACATGACATTTATAAAATAAGATAGATTATGTTATACAGCGTTACTCTGTTTATAACATATTCATCTGTTACGTAACTTAAATGAAGTGGAGTAAACGAGTAAAATGAATGTGGTAGTTTAGTTTTAAACAAATATATTGATTAAACTATTAATATGGATTTACCCCCAGGTATGGATTGCAAATTATTAGCTGAATATGCTTGATCATTTCAATAGATGACAAAGGTGCAGTCATCAGAAGAGGAACTGGCTGGTGGAAGGCAAGGATGGGGATGAACAGGAAAAGCAAATGGGAAATGGCCAAAGGGTAGAAATATACAGTATATATATATATTGTATATATATATAAATATAGTATATATATATATATATATATATATAGTATATATGTTTATTTTTAGAAAAAGCCGGCGATGTCCTCTGATATTATAAAAATAATACAAAGACCTTCAGAGGGGAGGTATATGTTTTAAGAAATACTAAATCCAATGTGCAGTGATCTAACTAAACATGATATCAAAGCCATATTATCCATTAAAAAGTGATGAAAGAACTATTAAGAGTAAATTTAGCAAAACCCCAGTGTAGAAATACTCTGTTACAAGTGAATGTCCTCCACTTAAATTCTTACTTAAGTGAAAGTATAAAAGTATTAGCATCACAATATACTTAACGTACCAATAGTAACACTATACAGAACTGATCCATTTCTGAATAATATGCAATATAGGATATCATTGGATAATAATTCATTTGTAAGCATCGATTTTAATGTTGCAGCTGTTAGAGATGGGGCTAATTCCAATTATTACTAAGTAGGTTAATCTACAATAGTATATTATTTTGTTTTGGATTATGTTTTTTTATTAATAATCTGAATCTGTAAAGTTGAAAAAAGCTATAAATGGATTGGAGTAAAAAGTACTATATATCCTTTAAAAAAGTTTTGGAATAGAAGTAAAATACATGATTCCACAGATGTAGATGAACACACCTGTTGCCACGGAGCACAGAAAAGATGAGGTGAAGTAGTATATTGTCCCCCCCAGTGTTAGGAAGGTTACTTTTAAAAGGTAATAGGTTACAGATTACTAGTTATCCTGTTAAATTACTTTTCTAACAAATGTTTTAAACTGGGCATTAAAGCTGAAAATATATCCCTCATGTATTTTCTAAATCTTTCACATGCCTTCTTACCAGGTTTTCAGGGGAGAAAACTTAGTTATATATAGTTAAAGGATAATCCCCATTAGGGATACAGTGTGAAGAACGCCTGTAGCTGTTGCGCTGCTCAGTGCAGATGCAAAATATTGACCTAATGCAGATAGATAGAGACAAGGTTAAAAAGATCATAAGGCTTATGTTGCTGGATCATTTTATGTTGCTGAATGGCCATTTGCTTATGTTTTTGCTTTAGTTTTGACCAATTAATTATTGATTCAATAGTTTCACTGTAAAAATAAATGTTTTGATTACAAATTCTGAATGAAGATGCAAGTTTTCTCTTTCCACTATATAGTCTAGGGTCATATTAGCTACAGTACTGCTCAAATGATAATGCAACTGCAATTACTAATTGTAATTGTATTCTGAAGTTTACAAATGAATAGTTGGTGCTTGTGCAGAGAGGATTAGTTGTGCTATTGCTAATGGAACTTTGCTCTTTAGGAATATGTGTGGCTCTCAACAGAGCCTTTGGTTTAAGGAGTGGAAAAATTACACCATGTTTTCTTGCCAAGGAACGGCCCGTCCTGGCCGGTGACAATTTCTCTTTTTCTCGAATGGCTTCCCGTGAGGCATTGTTGGAACCCATCCTGGAGACATCCTGCATAGCAGCAGCAGCAGCAGCACTTTCCTCTGGCAGAGCATATTGTACTGCCTTCCTCGTGGTTGTAATCCTTAGGAAGTTGTGAAGGACAAGGGTGGCCATCACACATAGTGCTGCAGTTTCAGACCTGACTCCAACGACGTACCGGTATATTCACCACCAGGACAGGATGGCGAAAGCACATTTAACGACCAACCTTAAACAGCTTTGGTGGTAGTTATAGACCCTCTGCTCTCTGGTGATGTAGGAGCCTGGGTCACTGGTTCTGCAATAATTGCAGACGTCAACCATCTGGAACACGTAGTGAGAAGGACGATGGAAAATGTCTCCTTGTAATTGTAGTACAGAGAACCAGTGTTGGAGGGTGCTATGATGACCAGATGCTTCCCATCAATGAAGCCTACACAGTTGGGGAAGTTCCAGCGGTGATGGAAGCTCTCTGCAATGTTCTCCATAACAGGAACAGGCATGAACTCCCAGACCAGTGACAGGTGGCGGCAGACACATCCTCCACAATCCTGCACACCGTGCAGTGCCCTACACAGTAATCAAAAGCGATTAAACGGAATAAATCTCCAGTTGCAAGGTATCTGAAATTAGATAGCGGAACATATTCATTTTGTATCCCTTAAATTCATGGAAACATGTAGCGTTATCCTAAATATCCGGCTAATTTAAGTCTAATTGATACAGGCTATAGGCAGGATCATGGGTCATTGAATTGAAAAATATATACTATGCAAATAATGTGAGCTTTCTAATTTCCATTTTTTTTTTGTTCATTGGGCCTATTGCCTCGAAAATATGACAACAAATTCACATTATACTTCCATGTATACAGTAAATAGCTGTACTCAATATATATATCTGGGTCAAATTAACAGTTCACTAAAGGTACTTATACCACATCTGTATACCAGATCATTGTTGTTGATAAATTGGTAAATAAAATGGTTAAATGGGGCTTAACTGGGGCTGGTCCAAGGCAAGCCTGAGCCAGCCTTAACTATAAGCTTTATCAAAGAGGAAAGTCTTTAGCCTGCTCTTAAATGTGGAGAGGGTGTCTGCCTCCCGAACACACACTGGGAGCTGGTTCCACAGTAGAGGAGCTTGATAGCTGAAGGCTCTGGCTCCCATTGTACTTTTAGAGACTCTGGGAACCACAAGTAACCCTGTACTCTGGGAGAGCAATCCTCTAGTTGGTTTATAAGGTACTATGAGATCCTTAAGATAAACTGGAGCCTGATCATTAATCGCTTTGAAGGTCAAAGAAGGATTTTCAATTATATTCTATATTTTACCAGGTGCCAGTGCAAAGCAGCTAATACAGGAGTAATATGCTCTTGATACAGGATTAATATGATCTTTATAATAATGATTGGGATACTGATATCATATGAAAGTGTAAAACCTAAGAAATCCATTGGCACCAACCATGTCAAGCTTGTAGGGAAGGAGGCTTAAAAACACTCCATGGCACGGCCATATTCACAGGGGTCCTTTGACCTCTCACCTCAACATATCTGAATGAAAATGGGTTCTATGGATACCCACAAGTCTCCCCTTTACAGATATGTCCACTTTATGCTAATTCCATGCAGTTTTGGTCAAGCATCATGCAGTATAAATGTGTTATACTTGATAAGACATTTTTGTTATTTTAGATTTTTCGAATGCACCAAATTTGGGTAACAAATGGTATCAACCAAAAAGCCTTGATACACTCTTTCCAATTTGAGTAGGCATGTATCCAAAACACGTTTATTACAAATTTGTGACTAGAACAACTTGACAAACAATGCTGAGCTGCATTTCCATATAATCTTCACCTTTCAGATGATGTACACCTCTTCTATGTTGCATAGACTGTTGACCTGCTATCTCCCCCAAAATAATCCCCCCCTAAAAAAGACAACGGTGGGTCTATGTGGGTCTTTAAGGGTTAAAGTGTGGTTATACTTTAAACGCTGTCCCTCACTCTTTTATTGTTAAGAAATCTGTTTCTCCTCTTTTTGACTTGTGTGGTGTTTTACATTTTGTCATGTATTTCTTGTTGAAAATAGAGAAATATGAATAAAAACTGATGGCGATAATGATTTATCCTCTCTGGCAATGTTGTCCATGACTCATCTCAGACAAACGTCAATATAGTTGTGAAGTTGAGTGACATGCATGTTATCTGTATGTCTATGGAAAATTTTGAATATAACAAAGAAATAAAGTGATAAGTTTAAAAGGCGTTTTTTGTTTGCTTTTTTCATATTCAAATTTCGAACTTCAGGCAGTCTATTACAGATGTAACCAAATGTACAGTCAATAGAAGTGTCCCTCCAGCCAGCTGGCTGTCTGTCATGGCTGCCATCAGTTTGTTTCAGTCATGATACACCAAGAAAGATTTCACTTACAAATGTCAGTTTATGTTAACAGTAAAGTTGCAATGATTAGCAGGTTAATTCATTGATAAAAACCATTTTGATAACAAAGTAATCATTTTAAGACTATTTTAAACAAAAACTGCTTTGGTGGCTCAGGAGGTGGAGTGATTCTTCACTAACCACAGGGTCGGCGCTTTAGAGGCAAATTGTAAAGTGTTATGGATAAAAGCACTGTATAAAGGCAATCATTTAAACATACAGGTACAGTATCTTTTGGATTGTATCTCAGTTGTCCTCATTTGCCAACAGCGCAGCCACTGAATAAACAAGCCTCACACTGACATCACTAGTGGCTCATGAGATTAAACGTAATAAGCTGCTTTACTTTGAGAATAGAAACAATAAGAAGTGGAGCAGTCTGAGAAGAACAGACAATGCGTCTGTGGTGTGGAAAAGCAGAAGCTGCTCTGCCCGTCTTCTTCACTCCCGACATTTTTGGTTTGGTAGCACCTATCAGGACAGACACCAAAGCGTAAGTCAGCTCTTTATTTGGGTTTCTGAAGTTTCAAGCTTTTTAACATACATTTCCTTGACTGACAGACTTTGTATGTTTGCAATGTGCATTTCTTCTCTTGTGATTTAAAAAAGCATCTGTTTTTTCAAGTGCTTCTTATAAAAATGTATAAATATAAGTGTTATAAATGTTGTTGTAAGATATGTTACAGTTGTCTCTATTTATAGCCAGTGTTCATGAAGATCACTCGTGTACTTTAGAGCAGCTGCTTGAACAGGGATCTGTTGGATCTGTCTGCAGGAGCGGTACAGGTGTTTGATGGACAGGCCAGCACTGTCATCTTAGTTTGGATGACAGCAGTTCAGCTTTGAGCACAAAATGTGTTTGAAACATATCGTTAAACATTTGGAGTTTATACCTTTAGGTACCTTTAATATTCCCTTTTGAACAGTGCTGTGGAAAAAACTTCTTATGTAATTTATATAATATTGTATTGATATTTAAACATTTTGAAGAATTACGTTTTCTGTGTTTCTCCAAGAACTGTGTTCATGTCAGTATGAGAATGACAAAAACAATATTAAGAAAAATTATTTTGCCTTATTGTCATTGTTGTCACTGACCTTGGGTGTATTCACTTTTTCCCATATTTCACATAGGACATCACAGAAATCTCTTCCTTCCAGCAAGAGTAGACAATGTGTATCCCAGAACTATCTGGCAAATGTATGTTGAAGTTTACATTTCAAATATCAATAAATAAAAAAATGTGATTCTGTGGTAGATTTAGGAATGAGCAAGAGAGGGAGGAGGAGGAGCAGCAAGAGGAGGAAGAGCTCCAGCAGCAGTAAACGTGAGTTGGAGCTTTGGGTGGAGGGGAGGGTGCAGTGAGGTTAATCTTGTGCTTAGCTGAGTCACATTTTTTCCACACCTGCACGCAGTTGGCCAATATCTGGACTTCTTCAGACTACTTAATACTGGGTTTTATATATTAGATTTTATGAGGATAAAAACATTGCTGTCCATGGAGCATGTGCTCAGTCCTGTTCACATGGGCTGTCCCCATAAAAAGTCCTACGTAATCGCATTCATACATTTTCCAGCAACCTACCAAAATACCACAAAGAATTCATAATTTTTCAATTTGACTTAATGAAATAAAATGAAAATAAAAAAATATCAAATAATGACTAATGATTACACATCACCTCATGGCACATAAAGGATGTCACGTCAAAATCCACCACAAACTGTGAGCCCAGCATGAAATGTACCGGGCCCACGCTCTCTTTGGCCTTCAGATGTGGTCAGATGCCACTAGGACAGGCTGGTTATTTTGAAGCATACTGAACACTTTCCCACTGCATCAGCATTATCGCTGTGGTCTCAATGAATGACGAGGCTGTGTTTTTTTCACACAGCACAATTGTTGACAGCCGCACACTTATTCTGATGCACAGGAAGTTGCCATGCATCATTCAGCGGAACTTCACAGTCATGACATGTACAATCAGGCTGGGGGTGTTGATAGGGCATCTCATAGGCTGATCCTAATTGGCTGTGCATTTACAGGCATTTCTAAACATTTAGTGGAGCTTTTATAGACAAACCAAAATAACTTTGAATCAAATCAGATGTGGTCACAATACTTAATATGTTTATTTTCAATACAATCTAATATGAATAGTTGTGTTGAGTAAGTATAAATTGTGGTGATATAGTAAAAACTTATAACGTGTTTATGTTCCAACATGGAGGTATATTGTATTCTATAAAATTATTTTAAAGAAATATTTAGATAATTTTACATTACATACATTATTTGAATATATTGAACATAAAGTTTGTTGTTTTCTACTTTCAGAGAGCGTCTCACCATACATCTTTCAAAAGCAGAACAAAAGTAACAGTTGCAGCTACAAGGATGACATCGTTGAAAAGGGTGAGACAGACTCTCTTCGAAAGGAAAATGTTGAAGATGAGGAAAAAGACAACAATGCTCCACCCAAGGAAAAAAGATTCAAACAGGATTGTCATGTAAATTCATTTCCAAACCACAGGAATATTTATACCAAAACGACAGATGACAAAGAGAAAGGAGTTAGGATAGTGACGTCTGTGTCTGTGAATGACGTGGAAGATTCATCCACAAAGATCATTGTTCAGCAGTCACATGAACCCTTATTTGAAAGTCTAACCCACTCATTAACACCAGTTACTAACATCATGAAAATTAACTGCATTGGGTCACATATGAAACTTGAAATTCAAGAAATTTTCCAACTAAACACTTCTGGCATAAAGACTACGTTTGTTTTCATGAATGAAAAGGGGGACTGTGCTGAGACATGTTTTAAGAGCAAATGTGAGAAGACATGGATACGAAATATTGACTCATCTGAGCAGCCATCACAAAATGTGACTAATCACATTGGCAATCAAAACACAAATTACAGATTTACGTCTGGCAGCAAGAGTGAACAAACAGAGGCTGATAGAGATTCAAAACATGTCAGTCCAACAAACATATGGGAGAATCCAAACTACTCTCAATTCTGTGGTGATCGTAAACAACTAATATCAACAGACTTTATGTTGGCAAATCATCCATCAAGCCCTCCATCATTGTTAAATATCAAACCTCAAAGAGAGAGGACACATTTTTACAAAAGCATCAGCAGCGATCACTTCTGGGACATTCATCTCCCCCAAGAGTCTGCAGACTTTGAATATAACACTTTAGAGGACCTGACACATGACCTGGCTTCCTGTAGGATTGAAGAATCTGGGTGCCCATTTTCTGAAGATGCTGATGACAGAGCAGATCTGGAACCTTCGTTCAATCAATCATCAGAATCTGCCAACTATGAGCCCATGAGACCCTCCTTGTCTACCAACAGGTCCAGCTTCTCCAAAGATGTAATCAACTGTCAAAAGAGAAAATCCTTGATTAGAAATAACAGCATTGCCACAACAGTGGAGCACAGAGCATGTCTGTTACCAAAGAAAAGACGCCAAACCTTTCCTGGGATGTCAGAGGGCACAGGATTGATGCAAGAAGATCTTCTGTTTCCCTGTACTGAAATGTTTTCTTCTTTGATCATGTGCTCACTTTCTCTCCAAACTGAGAGGCTGGGAAGGATTCACCAGGACACCGGCAGGTTTCCTGAATTTGGGATAGGAAATTATAATTCCTCACAAAGTTCCAAACCAGTCTCAGAAATCCAAAACGGCCATGATGGAAAGCAATCATCGCTGAGTTCATTCTACCTGACCAGCTCTGAAGATAATCCTGATCCTGATGTGTTGACTGTCAATGAACAACGTCTTAGAAGAAGCAGCATCATATACCATAGCAAAGATCTCAGGCAACAGGACAGAGACTTTAAACAGAGCATTTGTAAGGGCACGGAAAGTCTGGACAGTGATTATTGTGGATATAAAGTTGATCAAAGTGATGTAGCAGATAGTGGATTTGAGCAAGAAATGGGGGAAGTAGAATATTACAGCTCAGGGCTCCTTATAGAGGAGCCCAGTCGAAGAGCCCTCGCTATACAAGGTATCGCTCTATCGTGCTGTGGCTCAGAGAAACAAATGCTACAGAGCCATCCAGTAACATTACTCCACAACGATAAGGTGGAAAATGAAGGCCTAAAGGAGTCGTCAATCATGACAACAACTGTTTGTGCACCCAAGGAAAGATCATCACTGGGCAGCTGTATGGAAAAACAACTTTGGACTGCTTTGGAAGACCCCGGCTGGGTGTCCCCTTTGCAGGACGTGAACATTAATTCATTAAACGTAAAGGAGGTTACAGATGAGATGGAACCTAAACCATTTAGTGAAAAAACAGGAAATGCCAGCCCTTCTCTCTCACTAATGTTTGAGCTGACAAATGATTTGCAATTGGACACAGAAAGAAGGGGTACAGAGGTCATAGCATTGCGTCCTGCTAAAGGTTCTACAGACACAACAATCCATGCAAAAGAGCAGCTCAGTAAAACGGACAAGGAAGATAAACAGATTGTGTCCCGATGTAAGTTACAGTAATGTTTGTGAGATGCTATGAAATAATTTTGAACAACTAATTTAAGGTCTAATATTTATATAAAACTTGTCTATTGTGACTGTTTATCATCATTTCCAGCTTCCATAGAGGCTAAAGAGCATCTGAAACCTGTGGTTCGTAAAGACCCAGACAGCAGTGGCTATGACTGGGCAATGAGGCGAAAGCTCTTCAAGGACAGCAAGCAGTGGAGCTCTGCTGGAGGAAGCTCAATTACCAGTGACATCATAGAGGAATCAGGTAACTTTAGTGCTGAGCTTGGACATACAGTATCTGTAAGAGTCAAGGGGGGTGTATCAAAACAATCATGTCTTATGCATTGGTAACAATAACAAGGGCCCTAATGTGAAGAGCAAGCACAGTAGTCAGAGGTAAAATGTAACTTATTGCATTCTGTCAAGTACAACACTTCACTTTTGGGGCAGTCACCACTCATTTATAAAGGACGCTCCCACCTGATTGGGTGATAAACTCGTTGATCTATCGATCTGTGTTGTCATGTTACAAAGTTGCAAAGTGTGTGTTACTTTTATTTGGTTACTTTTTACACAGCAGTGTTACACCTTATGTTTTGATTGTTATCATTACAGTACTTATTCTTGTGAAAATTGTGTTTTTGAGTTACAAATGAATCCTTACAGAAAGCACACATTAAGCATTAGCAGATACCATAATAATAATTTTGCTTTCTCAATGCTTCGTTGGCTTTCTTCCTTCATGTGGGTGCAGAAATAAAGTAGGCAAATAAAAAAGAATTAGCAGCAATTTATATAGTGTAATATTTCAGAAGCATTGCAATAAACAAAGTTGTGTTTTCCGTTTCTGACTCGAGAGTCTTGAGGACAAAGGCTGTCGTATGCTGGACAGATTGTAATGCTTCTCGAGGCAAATTTGTGAAATTAGGCTATATAAATACGCCTGACCATCAACTGTCCATTGCAGCAAACTTGACAAAACAATCTGCTGAAGTACTTGAATACTAACTTGAACCAACTAAACCTTCACCCATTATGGATAATGCTGAGAATTACTATTGACTATGAAAAACACTAAAATCCGAGACTGTAGATGGAACCTTGTGGAAGTAAAGGGAGTTGATGGCCTGAGAGGGACAGCTTTAATACATGCGAGCACATGCAAGTCTTTTTTTTTAGCTTCCAATGCCTCACTGTCTTGTCGATCACTGATCATGAAGGTCAATTGTCCTCTTATTTTACTTGTCCTCCATTTTTTTACTCTGAGAAGATGAATAAAGAGGATTCTTTTTTGCCTTTTTTTAAGATAATTTATTTTTTTTGCTTTTTTTCGTTAATTCAACAGCTGAAGATAGACAGGAAAGGGGGGGAGAGAGAGGACAATATGCAGCAAATGGTCGTGGGTCGGATTTGTTACCCGGGGTGCTCAGCCTTGGTACATGAGCGCATTCCAATGTATAGTTGTGTTAGAGAAAATATTCTCAGCCGACACCGTCTTCAAAGTTCAAACAAAGTTTCTTTATTATTGCAATAAGGAGCGGAGTTATCTCAAAACAGAGACGCTTAAACTCTTACATGCAGGGTGTAAAGCTGCTATGCTGCTCAATGACTCTAAGAGTGGCCTCCTCTTTTATACATTGTAGGTCCACCCAAAGGTCATCTTTACAAGAGAAAACAGTTACTCAACACCTTAACCACAGGAAACACATATATATTCCCTGTTATCTAAACAAGGAATCCAGTTGTCTTGGCAATCATCTGCCAGATGTCCGGGGGTTTCCTCTCCTTTATGTTCTCCAGTTGGCTTGAGTTCATCCCCTCTTGAACTCTCTCGTCCTTCCACCTCTCGTGTCCTTTAGTTGACTTTAGTTTAAACAGTATTTTTCCATCAAGTTGCAAATGGGTTCAAGTGGATCAAACTCAATTGTAGTCAGTCTGAATCCAGTGAAAGCTGAGCTACTATGTTATAGCCAAATCCTATAAACATAGCAAATCAACAATTGATAAGAATCATTATGTGTCATTATGCACCTTATATGTACTGCTCTGTGTCATTATCGGTGTATACTCTTTTATCTTTTTTTCTAGTATCAGAGGACGCTCGCTCTATGGACATGACAATTCAAGACAATGAAGACAGGGGCTTTTATACGGAGACTTTCCACTCTTCAGCATGGATTTACCAAGAAGATGATGTAGCCTCAGGGGCCTTTCCTCCCAGCTTAAACACCAGAACCCGAGCTGTCTCAAGTAAGTGGGAGATTGAGCTTTTACAAGAAACTTGACTTCATTCAGCTGATGTTTACGAGGAAAATGAATTTAGTATTGAAAATAACTTACAAGTTCTTCAATAGAAAATGACCACTTGCTTTAGGATGTGGTTCAAACGCAATGGAGAGGCAATTCTGTACACATCCAAGCAAATGAATACATAAGTATCTTCTTACACTGAATGAAACGTTTTTCTCCTTTTCAGTTCGTGAACGGACTGTCAAGATCAGCAAAGGGACAGGAGAGTATCCTTGGGGCTTTCGAATACAGTTTTCCAAACCCATTGTGGTTACAGAAGTCGACACAAGTAAGTGGATGCGGAGCTGACTCTGTATAAACTGTATTTGAAACTATGGCTGACACCATCCCACACACTTTTGTTAAAACCTTTAGTCAAAAAATGTTGAAAAAGAGAGCCCCGTTTACTTTAATTCCTCAACACTGTTTTTTAACTCTTTGTTTACTGTGGAGGCAAAAGACATTTTGTGGGTGAAGTATTTCTTTAACACAAATGCAGTACAGTGGTGGGCGTGTGCACATGTTAAGTGGGAGACTTTTAAACAAAAAAAACTGTCCATGAAAAGAAATAAGAGCAACAATTATGGATGTAGTAGTGAAATGTAATCATCTGTGCCGCAAGGTATAGGATAATAAAGAACTATAAACTGTCATTTTATCCATGTTTAAATCATCTATGCTATTCAGGGTCATACATGGGTGTCCCAGCATGCATTGGGAAAGAGCTGGGAAACAACCTAGACAGGTTGCCATCTAACATGGCTGACGCATAGAGATAGGCAAACTTCCATTTACAGTGTTTCATTTAGAGTTTCCAATACACCTAACCTGCATGTTTGTGTCTGTGAGGCCCCAGCTTGCCATTAGGTTTGGGAATTGGCAAGTTTTTGTGTTTTCTGCGTTAAATCTTTCATTTCTGTTGTTTCAGATGGGGCCGCTGAGGAAGCAGGGTTGTTGGTAGGAGACTTTGTCCTAGCTGTCAATGGAACTGATGTCACTAGCATTCCCTTTTCTGAGGCTGCTGATTTGGCCAGGCAAGGTATGCTGTTTCCAGACCTGATAAAGGCTGAAAATCAGGCTGCACACTTGTGGCCTTGATCTACAAAATACCTGATCCACAAAGGACTTTTATGTAGAGTACGCTGAGAATATCAGAATGCCTGGTTAAGGTTAGGAACATGTAATGTAGCAGGGGTTTTGAGGTGATATATATCTAATCTATGGCTTTTAATTATGTTGAAATGAACACTTGTTTTTTTTCTTGCCAAATTAGAATTCAAATGTGATGTTGTTGATGTTGTAGGTCCAGATGTTCTAACGTTGACTATTGGGTCAGACATTGGTCGTGGTCCGAACACCCCCAGACCAACATGTCGTGGTTATCTTCACAAGCGTACCCAGTCTGGTCTGATTAAAGGCTGGAGGAAGAGGTGGTTTGTACTCACACATGACTGCTGCCTTTTCTACTACAGACACAAACGGGTGAGCAGGAAGCTGTCATCCTCATTATGTATTCTAGTTTCTGAAAAAAAAAAGAAAAAGTCCACACAAAAATTAAACAAGAAGATCTTTTATGCACATTACAGGATGAAGGCAAGAGGCAGGCTTTGTCAGCTGTAAAACTGGAAGGGGCTGAGGTGGGACCAGATGTTTCTCTGGGAAAACCATTTGTGTTCAAGTGCCGCCCTCAGTCCGGTAACCGAATGTACTTCTTCTGTGCCACTTCCAACCAGGAGATGAAAAGGTATAGTACAGAACTTTAGAACTTTTTAAACCAAAGATCATTTTTAGTATGTTTCCATGTATCTGTTCTGTTGTGTTTTGCATTTGCACATAAATCTGAATGGAAATGCTGTAATATTGCAAGAAGGTTTTTTATTCTTGTCTAAAGTGGAAAAGCTGGTGCTTTCAACCAAGAGATATACAAAGCCTGGAGGTGCATCAACAGTAATTTCATTTTTTTTTAAATGTTTGGGGTAAAGATCATGTTTAACTGTATCTTTGTGATTTTAGGTGGCTGGAAGCTCTGCAGAAAGCTATTCATCCCATCACTCAGGTAACTGTCTAAATCTGTCAAAAATCAAATTAGTCTTAGTATTAAAAAAATAATAATAATTAAGTTGTTATAACTGCAAGTCAGGCTGTTGCTCAGACTGGCTCATTATATCTATTACCTCTGGTTTCAGAACCACGTGTGGATGGATATCACCAGACACAACTCTAATCTGCCCCCGCTGGCTGTGAAAAACCCAGAGTGTCTTGGACTGCTTCATAAAATGAACAAAAGCAAGGACATGTGGGTACAGCACTACTGCATTCTGAAGGATGGTTGCCTCTCCTTGTACAGCGGTATCCGCGCAACTCATGCACATGGTATGGATATATGTCATATATGAAATGCTGGCATGCAACATGGTAGTATTTTTTGTGGGTATCCAGAATCTAAAATAAGACAACGGTATTTAAGCTATTCGCGTATGATATTTTTTAATGGCAATTCTAAGATGACAACCAGCTGTCTTCAATGATCCTTGCTAGCAATTCATTAGATATAGTCTCCTGGGTGAATATTGTAGTGGTTATGTGATTTTCAAAGTTCCATCCATCCATCTTCAACCGCTTATCCGGGGTCGGGTCGCG
>CALSBV010012209.1:325197-341112 GCA_943590825.1 Bovichtus diacanthus | reverse complement strand
CAAACCCCTCCACCACGGTAAGGTGATGGTTCTCGGAGGGGATTTTCAAAGTTGATTTAGTTAAAAGAAAAATAATAAATGTAATTATTAATGAATTAAAAATACATTTTTAGGGTCCGTTTCAGTATAAGGAATACGAGGAGGCATTAAAACTGCAGGACATTTTTTTTTAAATCAAATATTCATCCATTTTAGCCTCATGATATGTTGGAAAAAAAGTTGATGACAGCAGAGTTTGTGGGCTGGAAAGCAAAAACAAAGTGCTAAAAGAGGCTAATACGCTCTGTAGAAGTGCAGAGTTGCTGATAATTCTCCATGGGTTCATCACTACAGGCAGCACCGTTGACATTACATTGATTCATTGACAATTTAAAAATGTTGATAACTGCAGGTTTTTTTCCTTACTGTGAGTAATCGTGAACAAGAGGTTGCAGTGTCCATAGTGTCAACATTAATCTATCAAATCACATTTAAGGTGAAATGCAACATTTATATTAATCGTGTCCAGGTATGTGTCCCTGTTCTCACCCGCGATAAGACAGCTTCAGCCAATCACAACAGCACACGGCAACAACTACATGGCAACATAATACCAACAGCAGACCACCTTGTTTCTGTAGGGCGCCGTGATGAAGTCCATAAAAAGTTCACTCAGATATGGGTACTGCATAGCCAGTTAGCAGTTCCAACATGTGTACAGAGACAGTGAGTCTGGGTACGTCTTTCCTCGGTCCGCTGACACATTTCACAACTGTCATGTTGAAACAGCTGATTTCAGTGGCTCTCCTGCATCTTCATATACATTTTCTGTCATCTGGTCCTCGCATGGTGCAAAACCTCATCAAAATAAGAGTGGTAACTGTCTTATATCCATGTTCCTTCTGTTATTTGTGACGTATTCTATGTAAAAAATTTAACGGTACGACCAGTACCCAGGAAGAGAGGGACTCAAGAGCACGACTCAGAGACAGAACGATGATGATGGTAATGTACTTTACTGAGTAAAGTAGACAACCAACATGCAGGGGAAATCCAAAAGCAGAGTCGGGTCACAGAAACTAGGTCGGGTCACAGAAACTAGGTCGATGCACAGATAGGTCCTCAGCGTAGCAGAACAACAGGAAAGGAGCAGGCGAAATCAGAGTCAGGTCACGGAAACAAGGTCGACGAAGCCGGGGAATCAGGAACACGGGGAATCAGGAACACGGGGAATACTGGAACTCTTGTCATGAAGAACGAAGACGAACTGGCAACAAAGGCAAACAACACACAGACTATATACACCGGGAAGTGGGAGGGGATAACAAGACACAGGTGGAGACACTAACGAACAGAGTGGAGACACTAATGAACAGAGTGGAGACAGCTGGGGACAGGAACTAGAAACAGACACAAGAGGGAACATACAGTTAACAAAATAAAACAGGAAATACAAACACAAAACATCTAACGAACGGGACGGGACCTGATAAAAAAAGCTTTTTCTTTATAATGTTACTGCACCTACTATACACCTGCATCACAACTCCTTTTTCTGACCTGTTTTTATATATTTGACCACTATTTTCTCAGACATTTGTTAAATAAATGTTAAAGGTGCAAGATATGCCAGCATTTTAGTTTGAAACATTAAAACAATGAACTAACATTGAAGAGGTAACAGTGGTGACGTTATTTTTAAAGACGTCTGTGTGTTGTGTTGCAGAGATATCTACTGAAGTTAGCATGCTAACAGCTAGCTGCTCCGTCCAGGGTGTAATACCACTTGTTCCTCTAGAGGTGATAGTGAGTCAGTGTAGCTCCAGTCTGCCTCAGTCCAACATTAGAATGCCTGTCATTCACATTGAAGGTAAATGGTCCAAGTAAATTTTGTTATTTTAATTATTGAATTAACTTAAAACCAAAGTGGCAGAAATGAGAAAACTACCAAATTTTCATTTCGTCCTCCCTGCCACCAGGAAACTACGTGGCCGGGGGGAGAGAAGCAGGATACGGACCTTCAGTTAGCGTTAGACCCAGATGTCCACAGCCGTGACTCCCGGTGCTGGCTGAATTTGTGTTTAACCCAATAAACAAACTATCAAAATGCACACGGACCGTGCAGCCTGTTACCCACTGTTAATGTCACAGTAAGCACAGAGATGGCTTAACTACAGGCCGGGGCCACACGTTGAGAATATAAGATAGCAGTGTCATTTTGACTCACTCTCAGAGTTTCAGCAGTCTGGTAGAATGTTGTGTATTCTTGCTCTGCTGTCAGTTAGTAGTTTGCTTTTTTAACTTAATTTTTATAACATGATTGAACATTTTGATTGTATGGACGTAGTAGTAGAGGTGAAATGCTGCCCTTTATGTATTTGACGCCTGTAAGCAGGTATTACACATTGCACCACATATTGATCACATTAGCATATGTCTTCAGGTGGGATATACCTTCAGGGATACATGGTGCGAGAGCAGCCCTATGGAGCCAAGAAATCCACCATTGAGCTGAAACCTCTGTCTGATGAGTTCAAGACTTTCTACGTCTGTGCTGAAAATCCTATTGAGAATAAACGGTGAGGAGCTGATTTTCATTCTGGAACTTTTCTACAGTAGAACCTTGGTTTTTAAGAATTTGTGAGACTTTGGTGAAAGGTTTTTCTTTGCATTTTACTAAACGAGACATAGCCCAGATTGTGCTTAACAACCATGTCCTGCACAATAAGCCACTTGGTTGTGGTACTTGATCTTTCTATAATCTTGTTTAATTTATTAATCTACTTTCACAGTGATAACTTGGCTGACCTGCACTGTTGTGGTTGTGTGGCTACACTGGTTGGCTCAGCTGTGAAAGGGCTTCTTTTTTTTTTTTTTTAAACCGATCTGTGTTCACTTTTGGAGCTTCTGACTAAATCTCTGTGGATGAAGTTTGGTCAGCCTCTCTGTTAACGGACCAAGCCGTATTTGCAGTGTTAAGTTACTGCTAATGCAAATCAAACATCTTCTACAGCAACTTTAAACTAAAAGTGATCCACAAACAAACCACTGGGTGCTTTTATTGTGAACGAGAGACAGGAAATGCCGTGTGAATGTGAATGGTCATGGTTGTTCACATATCGCCCACTCTTTGCTTCTCACAGTTGGTTCCAGCTCCATCTTGGTCATTGCTGGTGAAGAGACAATACTAAAATGGTGGTTACTGTCATGTGTTTGCTAGAACTTTGACCAGTCATTATCAGCAGTACTGCCATCATCACATCCTGAGCAGAGCCAAAAGGTCCTACAAATACATTCATATAAACAACATTGCAACATTAAATATGATTTGTGAGGTCTCTGATAAATATTTAACAAGTCACAATGTCCTTCACTTTGTATGCCCACCATTCATCCTGATGACCTCAACACGTTGGTCTGTATAACAAACGTAACGTTTTGGTTTTGGTCTCTATAGATAATTTCCCCATTCATGACGACTGTATGCTGATACATTTTTATATAAGTCACCCGTGTTAATTATAATAAAGTTTAAATTTATAAATTATTAGTGGCGGGGACGCTCATAATCTATACAGTCTATGATATAACCATGATTTCTGGGAGATAGGGTTATACCATTTTGTCCTCCAAAGTTGATAAAAAACAAGGGAAATTAAATCTCAACCTGGTACACTGGCTGCACATAATGTTTTAGACTGGATATAAAACCTTAATACTCACTTGGTACTCATAAAACTGTGTCTGTAGCACTGAGTATCAAATTGCCAAATTTAAGATTTGTATTTTGTTCGGTAGGGTTCTGGAGTTGTTGTTTGTGTTTCGACAACATTTAACACTTGAGAGATTTTTGAAGCTGAAGCAATGCTTTTGTATAAAAACATGTAAAAATTCCTCAAGGTGAGATGCAAAAAGAAAAATCACAATTTGGTATGGCTACAGAAATGCAGGTATTATATCAGCTTTAGCGTTAAAGTGTTTCAACAACACCCAGCCCCAGTTACATCACATGTCCATTAAACTCCTGGAGTGGGAAGAGGTGTAACCCAGGGAGAAACAGATGTTGTCATGCTGATGTTTCTTATGTTCTTTACAGATGGATCATAGCTATCAAAGCTTCAATAAATAAGTGGCTGCCTTTACATCAGGCCCTTCAGGAGTACATGAATCCTCCATCAGAAGAGACCAGAATGTGAGACGCACATACGGACAGCTGTCTGCCCCACCCTGCGGATCACTGGATGAGCCTCCTGTTTGTAGATTACTGCATGTTTTTTCCCTGTGCTGCCACTTTGTTATGGAGGATCATTTTGCTCAGGGAAATCCTGCTGCCAGAGAGAATTAGGCCACAGTTGGCGGACGTGGCAAAATGCTAAAGCAAATGTTAGGGGCAAGAACAAAAACTGAAAGACTCTACTTTATGTTTTGCAATGTATGTCCCTCTTCAGTATTCCTTCATTGTTTACTCTCTTTTTTTCAAACTATTTTTAAGTCAAGTTCTTCCATTTAACCTTCCATTTCCATTTGTACATATATCTATGACCTAATGATCCTTAGATCAAAAATAATTTACCTCTGTGTCTTCTTTTCCATTGTTTTTCTTTAAGAAATTATCGTTCACACTTTCTGCACCTCTATCGCCCCCAAAACGGAATCTGCTGTTTTTTTATTTAATATTTTAATTTATCAGCAGTGACCTGTGGAATTTAGCGGAATGTTTTTTTGCTTGTAATGTGATAGACAATATTCATTAAAGATAACAAAGCAGCATCTTTATTCGTTTAAAATCTGTGGAAAATCTTCGGAGATGCGCGCACAAATGCGAGCTCTGCATTTTCTATATCCTCCACACAGACGTTTACGGGCTAAATAAATGAATTATCTTTATTTAAATTGCGCTTTTAAAAGCAGAGCCTAAGACACATGCAAACATACTGAAACAGGCCATGTTGTCAAAGCCTCACTGTCATTTTACACTTCTCATCTCCTGGAACCTTTTTGTATTTTTTACCATTGACCGACGATGCAAACACGTCAGATGATGTGAAAAAAAAAATATATATATATATATATGACTCAAAACCATGGATATATATCATACCTTTATCCATGGTTTTGAGTCATTTCTCCTGCTTTGTGTGTAACAAAGTGAATGTTCATTATTAAATCATACCTACTTACTGCCCATATGTGGAGGATATCAATAGAGAAGAAAAGGGAGTGAAGGTGTCAATACATAAATAAATAAAAAATTTGGTCCAATGATTCTTTATTACAGAAGTTCTAATCAGTAAGAAATAGTCGTGGTTTTAAATATTAATAGCTATTTACAGACTGTAAGAAGCCTGATTCTCCTGTACAATAATTCTCTACATGTTTACAATCAGCTCGACAAACTTATTAAAATTTGCAATAATTAAGATCAGTGTAGATAATGGAATAGTGGCGTTAAGATGCCTGTACTCGTTAGGAGATAGCTTTAGATAAAATCATATAACAGTGAGCATTAAAGCTTATGGTCCGACAGAACATGGTTAACACCAGTCATCTCTTAGCTCTTCAAATTTAAAAAATCTTTCAAGGACCTCACTTTGACCTTTGACCATAGTGAGGTACAAAGCTACAGTGGAAAATACTTTTGTTTTTGCTTTTGTTTTGTTTGAATAGTCAGATAAATTATATATAAAGAGTTCAAATGAAAGAAAGTGAATTGTTAAGCATCTGTAACAGTGAGGACTGGTGAACTTAGATTATTCAGAGAAACTCTGAATCATGACTTAATGCTCATGAAAATTAAGAAAAATCCTAAGATTTTTCAATAGCAGTAAATGCTGAGGCAAAAATGTTAAAATGTAACATTAAATAATAATATATTACTATTATGAAAAACATTAGTCATTATTTATTAAGAGTTTCACTCACCACACTGTGTGCTTCATCAATCATCTTTGATGATAATGGCACACAATGGTCATCACCTTGGAATCAAACATTGCTCAATTGTGATTAATGCATGGCTTCACTACCAACTAGTGAAAACGACTCAGACTAAACCGTACAGACAGAAACAGAACACTGCGAGCTTCCTTCTGATCTTCTCAGAGATCCGTTTGAAATAAGTTTTCATTATGGAACAGTCATTGGTTAACAGCCAGTGTACAGTTTCTGTTTGTTTTAAGGAATATCTGATCTGATTTATTGATCTGATAATCTGAAGAAGCGCAGAAGAGTGACACATACACATACAGTGGAACAGTTTGTAGAGTTTGTTGTTTTTATCGACATTAGCAGCTGTTTAAAAGTTATTATTTTGTGTGTAATATGTAGTTGGATCCAAATTTTGCACAAAATGTCAAGAAATCAGCAAAAGAGAATGTGAAACGATGGTGGTGGTGGTAGTCTAGTGGTCTAATAGTCAAGAGTCAGAGTTCAACACCAGCTGTCACCATTGAGCCCCTGAGCAAGACCCTTAACCCTGAGCTGCTCCAGAGGACTGTCCCTGTAGTTAGTTACTGTAAGTTGCTCTGGATAAGAGCGTCTGATAAATGACCTGTAATGGCAATTTCCATACACGACTGTTATGCAAATATTTTGGCGGATCAAGATAAAAAGTTGGTGGTGCCTTTAATCCATTGAACAAGCCGGTATGTCATGGTTTATTCGCCAAGTCAGCTTAAAATGCTTATAAAATATTTATACTGAAACTGTTCCACTTTTTTTTTTCTAATCTCCAGAATTTCCACACAGGGTTTTTGTGTGCAAATGAAAAACTTGCAAAAAAAAGAATGGATAGAAATGCACTCACAGAGAACGTGTGTGTCAGGCTCCTCCTGTAGATCTAACACTGCACTGACTGACAGCGGGGTCGGCCCACATACATCATTTTGATCATCAGAACATTCACATAGTGTGGATCTATTATCATAATCATTTACGTTTTCTATATCATTAAATCTCACATTCACGTTCTTCACTTTGATTCAAATGTTGAGAACATGTACTGTGTACTTAGACCAACTTTTTAAAAAAAAATTGATATTCTAAATAGGACATTGAAAAACTATAGGCTTATATATATATATATATATATATATATATATATATAGTGAACAGTTCTGACTGATGACTCCCAGGTAGTATGACAAACAGCGATGCACGCTGACGTTCCCTTATGGATCTCACACAGGTACAGTTAATGGGCTCAAAGTAACACACAGACTGCACCAAGTTTACTCAGATTAGTTCATTTTCCAAAACAGAACATTTTCAAAGATGCCATTATCACATAAAAATTTGGCACACGTTCATGAAATAAATTGAATTTTCTATTGCTGTAGTCTAATAGAAAACACACAAAGAAATCACAAAGCAGCACAACAAACTGTGCAAAAAGGGTTGTACAGACTCTTCAGCAGAGTTCACATGGCTTGCTTATTGCAGTGTTTACTGTGAAGACTAATTGGTGCAGAGTAGTAATGACCCAACAATGCAATCAGGTGCAGAAACAGAGGCATCGCAAACACATCCATTATGAGCTGTAAGTGAAACACACACACACAACCATCGTTGCCAACAATAACCAATAAACAGATCGGAAAGACTGAAGTGATACTCCACTCATAAACATCTGTTTCTGGGTTGGAACTCTTTCACTCTCCATCTGTACGAGTAGATGATACTGCAGGAGTAGTTTTAAAAGTTCCCACCATGTGAACTGCTCACTACTGTTACAAATAATCCTCAAACATATCAGTGAGTATCACTATGTTTCTTTTAAACATGCCCATCTTCTGGTAAATAGACTGACAGCAATACATCAACAAATTAGCAAGATAATATAAGTATTATTTTGCTAATTTGACAGTTGTATGCAGTGCCATAATCTGAAGAAAAGAAAATCACAAAACTTCCACGAACACAACTCCTCACAGAAAAGCAGTAAAAGTATTATTGTACTGATAGAAAGGATGCATTTTAAAGCCGATACTGTAAGGGCTATGTGCTTTCATCAGCTGATGAACTGATATATGTATCAGTGCGTCTCTGACCAGTACAAACACACAACACTGTCAATAAATAGGTTCACCAGTTATTGCTAAATGTATATAATTCACATTTTTTAACACCAACAACCTCATTACAATGTGAGGAGTGATTTGAGGATTTTCTTCACAACGCTATGTGTACAATACAAGGTAAAACCCAGAGTCAATAATAAAAAACAAGATTATCAGACTGTCTTCTTAAAGAACATTTTATAATCTGAGTAGAAATAAACCAAGCTGGAAATAGCACCTAAATCCCCAAAAGGGTGAAAGAAGCCTAAAAAGGGCATTCCACTGTGATTTCATGTCTTGTTTCTGGTAAACATGCGCTCCCCTCGCAGGGTGAGGTGCTGCAGCTGGTACTGTAACACCTCAGTGTCCGATGACTCTTTGATACTTATTTTGTCCAGATTGAGGTAGTCCAGGGACTTGGACTGGGCCCTCTTCCCTTTAAGCAGACAGAGGGGCAGTGGAGCATGCAGACCCCTCCCAGCTTCCCCGTGGGACAGGGACCTGAGGAAGGTGTCACTCGAGCTGGGCATACGCCTCCGTCTCCGCCCGTTGGCAGCAGGAATGTCGTAGGGTTGGTAGTAGCGACCTTTGCCTTTGCAGATTCGTGAAGACCTGTGGAGGCTCAGTTCCGCAGACTTCGGGACAGCGCTCTGGATAGAGCTGGACACGGCTTCTGATACGGAGCCATTCTCTGGAGTGCTTTCTGACCACTTGTGGGCCAGCTTGAGCAGCTCTTCCCCAGTGGTGAAGCCCACCAGATAGTTTGAGTCCATGTGGAGGATCTGGTATCCGGCAACAGTACCTCTGATGGGTGAACACGGGGTGCTGGCACATCGAGGTCTCTCCGCTTCTGATTTCAACGTGGCTTTGATTTCAGCTGCAGGAAGAATGGAGACGTGTGCTCTTGACACTCCATTGATATCCATTTCCATCCTGACAGACATATCCTGATGGCGAAAAAACATCCCTTGAGTTATTCTTGTGTCTGGGAGCAAAACAGCAAACACACACATTCAGGGGCAATATTCAGCAAATATCTTAAGGCATGAGATCCAGTGGCTATTAAATGGCCAGGTCTAACTCCAAGGCTTTTTTCAAGCTGAGTTCATGACCAATGGATTAACTAGTGCAGTCGGTGGTAATGATAGGGCACATGGAGGTATAATAATAATATATCCTAATAATAAAGATGTCAATATTTTACTTTGTTTCATTTAATAAAGACACTGACACAGTTTAAAAGATGTATTACTTTTGACCAGTCAATCGATCATCATTGGATCATTATCATAATTAATCTGAGATAATTTTCCTTTCAGTCTGCTTCCAGCTTGTCCAATGTGAGGACTTTCTGTTTTACATCATTGTATATGAAATATCTTTGCGTTTTTAGACTGTTGGACCCAACAGGATATTTGAAGACATCATAAATTGTTCTTTGAGTAATTGTAATATATAGTTTTTACTTACTTATAACATTTAATAAAGCAAACTAATCAAGAAAAAAAAATTCAGATTCATCATCAATATAAATCTATCTAGATTTCTTCCATGTGGTCCTGTAGATTAATGAATATTCCTTCACTGCCACAAACCAATGAGTGAATGTGGTCAGTGAGTTAACTCATTTATAAAAGAATATGTCAACCATTACAATAGGGGCAATCAAATCTATTCTCATAGTTCTCTCTCTCTCTTTAATCCATGGTTGCACTTGTAGAGCCGCAACAATAAAATCATTCATTGATTAGTCTATTTGGAAAATCTATTTATCCTTAAAGTATTTTTTTAAGCATAAACTCCAATCATTCTTTGTTTCTTCAATGTGAGGATTTGCTGCGTTTCTCTGTTATAACAATTTTAACTGAATATCTTTGGGTTTTGGACTGTTGCATTTGCTTTAAAATCACCTTTTATCACAAACAAAGACACTGGGCAATTTTCCATAGCTTGAATTATTAAGACAGATAATTAAAGTTACTGGTGCTGTGTCTAAATTCAGCCAGCAAACGCCATCAATGAGGGTCTGAGCTCGCCGGATCAGCAAACTTTCTGTTGCTGCCGTAACACAGGTTAGACCAGAACTCTCTCAGCCCTGGGACTCCCGGTGCTGGGATCGGAGTTGCCACCATTGAGCCCCTGAGCAAGGCACTTAACCCTGAGTTGCTGTCCCTGTCCCTGTAGTTATTTCACTGTAAGTCGTTCTGGATAAGAGCGTCTGCTAAATGACATATGATGTAATATTTGCCGGCCGAATCCGAGCCAACATACAAACTATCAAAACGTAACATTACACGGAGTGTACAGCCCCAGTGCCACAGGAAACACACAGATATCTAAGATCCATGTGAAGATCATAAAATAGCAGAGTTATTTAGACCGACTGTCAGTTTCAGCAGTCTGCTCTAATGAACTGACTGACTGACTGACTGTCTGACTGTCTGACTAACTGTCTGTCTGTCTGACTGTCTGTCTTCTTTCTCTTTATTTGGTATTGGTTAAGCTGCAGTAGCAAAGTGTGTGCAGATGTAAGTCCTTTACGTTTTAACAGAGCTGAATATTTGGGGTATACAACAAGACTGGAAAAAGTTATTTGGATATGAATATTATTGAATATTTGAACTCAACACCCTAAAAAAAAGTGCGCCCTGTTCACTGGCTGGAATACTAATATTTGTAGGTTGAGGTTATGAGTCCTTGATTCCAGATGTCAGGAAAATAACCTACACTCAGAACCAAATGAAATAGATTCAATATGGCTGATTGGATTTTCTTGTTTATGGGTTTAAGCATTTTGTTGAAGATGCCGTCAGGCTCACATGCTGTTTACATTGGATGACCTGTGAGGAACTCTTGCTCAGTTATTGGGGAGTCTAATGGATTCCTTTACAGCTAGCTCCAATATAGTCAACTTCTCATTTATTTGTGATTGCTCTGTTTGCATTCATTTAAATAGCGTGCTCTTTAGTGTTTTGAAATGAGTTGTCCATATGTCACTGTTTTGTTCGCCAATTCCCTTATGTTGGGATTTATTTAGGTTTAATAAAGTTGTTTGTGCTGATGGCCTCCTCAGTAAATCTCAGTTGCTGTTTTGCTCTTTTTTGAGTCCGAGTGTACGTTTGTAAAGTTTCAGGGTTTCACAATAATGAAAGGTTGATCAGCATTATTGGGGTCTGTTGAGCCGCATTTTGTAATAACGGTGCATTTTGTAATAAACGTCCAAAATGTAATAACTTTTTCATTTCATTTTGTAATAAAGCCGCATTTTGTAATAAACTGCCGCATTTTGTAATAAACTGCCCCAACACATTTTGTAATAAATTTTGCCGCATTATGTAATAAGTTATTACATTTTGAGAAGATTATTACAAAATGCACTTGCAACTTTTTTATTCTCTAGAAAATGTAATAACATGGTGCATTATGTAATAATACCTATTATTGTTGTTTGTTAAACAATGAATTTATACAAGAGTGACTTTTTGTTGTTTTTTATGCAATTTCCCTTCGAGCTATGTAGCCCAATAAATCTATGTATGACAGAACACGTTTGGAATTAATATGATGAATTGTGAATCTGTTCGATCTGAGCATGACGTTGCCGGTCTGATCAGAGAGCTGTCCATTGTGCTGACACATAGTAAGCAAGTGTTGTTGACTTGTTGATAAGCCTACTGATGTTCAGTGATTTTAAAAGTTGTGGAAATAAAATGTATTCAAATAAATATCCCAACAATATTAACATTTCATCAGTTATAGAAAGTCATCATGCATGGGACATACAAAAAAATTCCATTTTACTGCAGAGGCGTGTGGGGCAAACTTTTTTTTTTTTGGGCGGGGGGGGGGGCTTGGCTGTCCTTGCCTACTCAAAGGGGAGGCTCACGTTCACCGAATTTGAAAACCCCTGATATAGGCCAATAACTTGTGGCCAAATTCAAAGCTCTACATGGTCTGTCACTCAGCCAGGGAGGGGAGGGCAGGCTGTAATCTGATTGGCTGCTGCATCAGTTCTACAAGGATCATGCACTGCTTGCATGCTTAATTGAGACAGCCAACAGAGTTCAACATGATGCCAGGTATGAAAAAACTGTGTCAAATATTATCTGTGTAATTGAATATATGGAAGTATAAAGACATTTTGCAGTTGATCTAAAGTTATGTAGATGTTTTGCCCTTGATAAGAAATTATATGACTGAATTTAAACCTGCATTGTCCAAGTTATGCTCACTGCATTAAAAACAGTTTGTAAAGTAAAACTGAAATCTATGCCTCTAAGTACATATTAAAAGTTAATAACTTTTAATGACCGACAGGTAATAACACATTTGAAGGAAAACTGTGCATGTGCAAAAAAACTACACCCACACACACACACACAATAGTACACTGCTCAAAAAATAAAGTGATCATTTAAACAACACATCCCAGATCACAATGAATGAGGCATTCTAGTTAATAATGTATATTATTTACATAGTGGAATGAGTTGGAAACAAAATACTATGTGCATCAGAGGGAAGGGCCCACTGCACCAGCATATGGTCTTACACTGGGTGGAACCCTTCATTTTTTTATTATTTTGAGTAGACTAGTGTACATTATAGGGTTTTTTAACAGAAGGAATGAAAAGTTATGAACCATCTATATTTTAAATGCCAATAAAACTTTGGGGTTGAACTTTTTTTTGTCATTGTAAGAACATAAACTGTACTTTGCAGATCTTAATTAATTTGGATGACAAATAACTTGCTGTTTTGCTCTAAGCTGTTTCAAAGCTTGCCTCTCTGTTCACCCCTCTAACGTGTTATTCCGTGGGTAGATCTTCATTGTGAACAACAGCTTTGATAGTTGTGCTTCTCCCTTCACTGTAAGTCTAATTACGTAGTTTAACTTACTAATTCACTTCTTCCTAGTTTAGCCATATGGAGAATGTTGGATAAGCAATACCTTCCCTGTGTGAAGTCACTGAAAACCATTGGCTGAATGAGTGAAGCTGAATACCTAACATTCCATGCAATGAATTAACACAGTCATAAATAGTAAGCATCGAAATAGCTATTAAAAGGCTAAAAATGTTATAACAGGTGTGCAAACAATAAATTTGTTAAAACCTTGTTTTTCAGTATTCCTACAAAAGCAGCGTCCTCTTTAATGATAGCATCCTTTATTGAGACAAATCTAGGGCTATAACATAAGATCAACATTCATAAAGCAATTTGAATTACTGTGATGCCGCAGGTGGTGGTGGGTTATCAAAATTGTAATAATTAAAATACCTTCTTAAATATTAATTCAAGATAAAATATTTTAGTACTTGAAATGAAATTCCACAAATAAAATAAAAGTGCAAAAAAAAAAGGCACAAAATGCAGTTTAGTTTTGGGAGTTAAACATTTTCCCTCTTTTGTCACCCTTGTAGGTCTGCTAATTATAACCCTGACCTGCACCCTGCTGGGGCTCATTGTAGGCCATGGACAAAAGCAAGCAATGACCGAGGAAATGTACAATGTCATAGTTCACAAGTTGAGAGGAGAGTTTCATGTTCCAGTTTCTGAACGCACAAGAATTCAACAAAATGCCTTGGTGCGTCTCTGGAGAAATCAAGGGGTCTATTCTCTCAGTGAGGATGGGCAGACACTGCTGTGTGCCGGCAAGCCAGTCATGCTACAGTCTAATGTTGATTGTGTTGTTAAAAAGGGTCTAGATGATACTAAGGGTTCTGGAGCAAGAAAGTTGAGCAAACGACTGAAAATGCATCATAGTGGCATAAGTGAAAGAAAGGTGCAGGAAATCTTGAACAAAACTGAGTGGTACCAACTTCAAAATGCAAAGTTTCTGAATAAGCCCCCTTTGATGACCATTCAAGCCAAAGAAGTGCAAGATCGACACCAAATTGACCTATTGGACATGGGAAAAATGAAAATTAGTTATGGTCAGGCTTTATACCGTTACATTCTCACAGTGATGGATGTGTTCAGTCGTTACATGTGGCTGAAACCATTGAATAGAAAAAGTAGTGTTGAAATTGCCAAACACCTTAACAAGATTTATCGTGAACATGGACCACCCAAAGTGTTACAACATGACAAAGGGACTGAGTTTAAAGGGGCAGTGAAAATTCTAATGACATCTCTGCAAGTGAAAATAATTGAAAGTTCAGCATATCATCCACAAAGCCAAGGAAAGGTTGAGAGGACACATAGGTGGCTAAGAAAGAAGATCATGTATGATCTGGTGAAATTTCAACAGAACGGAGTTAACTGGGTCAAGCACCTACCTGTATATTCAAGAGTGCTAAATGAGGATCTTAAAGAAGTTTTAGGCTGGAGGTCTCCATTTGAAGTATACTATGGAAGAAAAAGCAACAGCATAAGGCATCCTTTATGCGGTTCTCCATCTTCTGTTCGTAAGGAGTCTGTGAGGAATCAACATTCAACTTTACCATCCTTGAGACATCGAGAAAAATTTGATACTAAACGAAAAAGGGTGAGAAGAATGGCACGGAAGGCCTCGGAGCACTGTGCTAAACTAATGATCAAGCGTGCATTTAAACAAAACCTATCACAACACTACAATGTTAAGGACGCTGTTTTGGTCAGAATGAGGGATGGTGCCCATCGAGTCTCCAAAAAGTATCACGTAAGGCGTGGTACAATTGTGAAAAAAAATCGAAAGCTCTCAAAATACAAAGTGAGTTTTAGGGACCCAAAGACCCTCCGACAAACACAAAAATGTTTCTTCGTGTCGGATATAACTAGTGCTACCCGGCTGCGAAAAAAGACACACTCTAAAAAACCCAAGACAGCACCATCAAAGAGAGGCCTAAACCCACTTTTGTTTCAGTACACACACACACAGACAGACTAGAGGAATTTATGTCCATGGAGTTAAGCATTCGCTATGACCCTGACCCAGATGGAAATTGTCAGTTTGCAGCCATGGCTGACCAGCTATCCACCCTTGGAATATTTAGATCACCAGAAAGCTTAAGTGATGAAATTGTCCAAGACCTCAGGAATTATCCATACAATGGAAATGGAACACTCTTGTTCAACTTTGTCGAGGGCAATGACTGGGATGGATACTTGGAAAGAATGGCCCGAACTGGAACCTATGGTGACCACATTACATTGCAAAGAGCATCTGAAATTTTCCAGGTCCAGTTTCTTGTAATTTCCTCTCTGGGAATCAATGCCTCAACTATTGTATCAGAGTCAAACATATATTGTCACAACAATCCAGTGCTAGTACTTGGTCATGTGGCAGAGGGGCATGGAGAACATTATCTGAGTTTGGAGGGACCAGTCACACCATTTATAGAGCATGTTTTGGATGCTCAAGCAGGACAGTTATATGACAACAACACACTTTCACCACTGCAGCCTGCCTCACCAGATGAGTCTGACCCACCTATGCAGCCTGACTCACCAGATGAGTGTGACCCACCTATCCAGCCTGATGAGCCTGAGGACCCTGTTCTGACTACACCCCCTGTTCAGCCTGTCCTACCAACTGAAATGTTTCAGTCTATTATCAAAATGACCCTTGAGGATGACATGTCAATGCTTGGGACGTTTAACAGAGTGTCTCAACATTTTAAAGACATTGCAGATCGATTCCATCCATCAATCTATCTAAGGGAAACATTAAGCCGAAGCCTTGGGTTGGACGTCGTTGGAAAGCACACAATTAGTGTACAAAGGTTGTACAAAGCAGCAGGGCGCTTTGGTGGTGTGGCATTAAAACTCAAGGAGCTGTTTGGGAAACATTCCAAGTGGTTTATGGCTTGGCTGGTAATTAGACATATTAGACATGGACAATTTGAAATTACGGATATATTTTGGAAATAGAAATTTTGTTGTTTGTTTAGCCTTT
>CALSBV010012209.1:304504-320197 GCA_943590825.1 Bovichtus diacanthus | reverse complement strand
ATATATATATATATATATATATATATATATATATATATATATGTATACTGTATATATATATATATATATGTAGGTATGTTTGTATGTAGAAGTTTTTACATTTTACATTAGTTTGCATAATTTGTCAATGGCAAAACATATAAAAGGACACACACACACACACACACATATTAGTAAAACATATTATTTTGATGTCAATTTTATAATTGGT
The DNA here is from genome assembly GCA_943590825.1 of Bovichtus diacanthus. Taxonomy (NCBI): domain Eukaryota; kingdom Metazoa; phylum Chordata; class Actinopteri; order Perciformes; family Bovichtidae; genus Bovichtus; species Bovichtus diacanthus. The sequence continues at coordinate 319,986 of CALSBV010012209.1, read as the reverse complement.
TGAATCGACGAGGAGAAAATAAAATACTTTTTTTTTCAATTTGGGGTGAAGGGAGGGAAGCCTACTTGGTGTTGGTGGGGCAGGCGGAGCAACAAACAACAACAACAAAGAGGACTGTAAGGTTATGCCAGGTAAACTCTATGAAAGGGTGAGACTAATAACTTAACGTTAGTTATTACCCAACGTTATTATATTAGGTTATGTGAGCACAATTAGAAGACTCTGTCCAATGACAGTAACGTTAGACACTCTGACAAACACAGATAACAAACACAAAACATGTTAAAGGAAGAAACCTGAGCTACAACACTACAGCTAACAGCATTAAGCTAGTTCATGCAATGCTTCATTACCAGCTTTGGCTAATTCCCCTCCTAGAAACGTATTTTCCCTGTATGTATGTCCCTATGTTACAAAAATGAGCCATTATCATAATATTTACGATCATTTCCCAGAGTATTTATTAAAAATAGTTAGCAGGTTGTGCTGTTGTCTTTGTTATCTGTGTTTGTCAGAGTGTCTAAGGTTACTATCATTGGACAGGCTGCAGCTGCACAGAGTCTTATTCACAGAAGCTCTCTCTAATATAATAACGCTGGGTAATAACTAACTAACGCAGGAGACCAGAGAGAAAGACGTTTTTAAAAGTCTCTGTGTCCAGCTCTCAGTACTTTCTGAGCTTCTGTATAGCAGTCATGTTAAATTACTGCATGAAAATGCAGCGTTTCCATTTTGCTGCTTCATATTAAAAGCTTTTAAATACCATCATAACAGGGGACTTAAAGTCTACTAAATGTGTTAGTGGCTATTCTTCAAAAAAGTTTCCTATTATCACAGAGAGTACAAGCAGCAAAAATAACAGGGGATTTTTATCGTAAGGAAATTATAGGAAATGAAATGTGTTCGTCCACCATTTTACAGCGGCTCCTCCGACCACTAGTCAGAGCCATGGTTACACATACCTTCAAGAGGGTAGCCCTGTCGTAATGGAGATGCAAGTCTTTGCTGTGCTGAGCTGATGAGTCAACTTGAGTCAAGCCTAGCCAGCACATGTTTGGAAAGAGGCTTTATCTTGCATTAATGTGAAGACTTCATCATTTGCCCATTCTCTTTATTTTAAACACATTACACCTCTTTCCACTTTAAAACGTATGTATTTTACCTCTTTCTATAGTGTACCTTTATTTTTTAGTCTTACATTGTATATTTGACAGTTATGCATCACAACATCAGGACAAATTCCTTTAATGTGAAAAACCTACTTTGCAATAAACCTGTTCCTGATACCTCTGTGCTAAAAAGGCTCTAAAGAATGCACAGGCGGGTAACTATGGCAACTTCAGTGGTCGGGTTATCAACATGACAGAACAAAACATGTACTGTACACATAGGCAGATATACAAGCTAAACTTAGGTAGCTCACTAAAATCTGTATTTAGCATCAGCCTTGTGTTACTGGAAGACTGGTTCATTATCACATTATCATCATCACTGGCGCCCTATATTAAGCGGACGTTTGAGGAGGCGATGGACATAGAAAGGAGGCCTTTCCTTTTGTTATCTATGCTTATTTTGTTCTGCACAACTATTGTGAAATTCACAGAGAAACTATAAACTAACTTACTCTCCAGTACGATGGGGACTTCCAGCTATGAGTGTGAGAACAGACAACAACGAAACCATGGGAAACAAGGGAGATGTGTGTTGACGACGTTTCTTTTTTTCTCACTGTAAATTTGGTGTGTGTGTGTGTGTGAGAGAGAGCGAGCCTTGGGCCTAGTCCACATGTACACAGGTATTTTTGTAAACGTTTTTTTTTTCTCCGCATTTTCTCAGCATATTCTGACGCCTGCTCCTCAATATAGTGGAGGAAAAAAAGTACATTTATGTGTAAGCATACAAAAAGTCCTTCTAGCAAGGTGATTTGGCCACGTCTCTTCACCCCTGCCACAATTACAAACATTCTAAAACGTAGTTTGGGTGTGGATAGGGCAGAGAAAAAGCTCTGTTTAGAAAAATATCTATTTACGTGTGGCTGTAATTAATCAAGCACATATAAATTAGGTAAATAAAATATTTTGTTACAGCAAGTAGTCATTTTGTCAACATGATGCAGGAAAAAAAGCCTTAAACTTCATTTCATTTAATTTCTTTATCAGGAAAGCAACATTTCATTTGGATTACTTACTTACTACTGGCTTACAAGTGGATAGAACTCATAATAAGAGATTGTCATGTGTATGAACACCTTTTACTATGAATAATCCATGAATAATAATTATAATTAATTAACACATTAATAATTAATAGTCACATTTTTGTTTTATGTATAAATTAAGAGGGAGGGTGTGGGTTGATTTGTGAGTGTTGTTGTCTTACTGCTCTCATTATTAAGGTGAAATCCATCAGCGAATAGACAGACGCAGCCGCACACAGGCGGGTGGAGGCAGCCCGCCGCAGTGAATGTTCATGAACGCCATGACACCGAAGCTCCCAGGACACTCCCGCCGCAGGAGCTGTTCACCTGCACGGCCTCTCACACACACACACACACACACTGCACAGACACACATGTCCTGGTACCGCCGCTCATGTCCCCATATTGTGGCGGTTTTAAAGCCGTGTGAAAGGTAACATGTCGGAGTAAAATATGGCTGTTACAACGAACGACAGGCCGCTGCATGGGAGCCCAGTAAACCTCCACTGCGAGCAGTCATAACGTCTTAATGATATATATATATATATATATATATATATATATATATATGATATCTGCCTGACTGTCCAGCCATGGATACATGCAGTGCTTTGATCATTTAAACACCATCAAGCCATCTAATGGACGCACGACCTAATTCATCCTCGCTAATTATTCCTCCAATATCTCTCGGTTTCATGACATATGACTATGACTGAATAGAAATCAAATGAAATACAAACCTGTTTGACTAAAGACAGTCCGATGATCGACCTTCCCGTCTGTGTGCTCTCGAGCTTCTGCGCTCTCACGCCTGTGTTCCGTCAACAGCAGCGAAAAGGAACACTTCCGGTCTGTGTTACAGGGAAAGCAATTACACCATCTTTAGTATGATCAGACTACAATATCCATCAGCCTCTTTGTAATTAGAAAAAAAGGAAGAAAGGGAAATAGCTCTATATATTATTCCCTGCATAACACAGGTGATCTTGTGTTCCAGTTATAGCATGGTTATATCACATATGCTGCTTATGGAAGCGATTACCATAAATAATGGAACGGTCAAATAGGTCACAGTTATGACATAGAAGGCCCCAAATCAAATGATGAAATAAGTCAAAATGTTGAGATGAATGTCAAACATTTTTCCATTTAGATCAAAATGATGAAATGAATAAAAACAATGAATTAAAAGTCAAATATTTGACATAAAGTTTTTAAAGCAACATTATTTAGTAATCTGTAATTTTTCTTACAGTTTCAGAGTGCAAATCACATATAGGCCTCATAAATATGGACAGCTATACACGTGCATTTGTTATAATTTCACTTCTATCACAAACTTTGCTAACACAGTCAAACATCACACAAGTGTAAACACACTGGACACAGCAAGCCAGCTAATAATACTCACGAGACCAGGGGTCGGCAATCTGCGGCTCAGGAGCCACATGTGGCCCTTCAGCCTTCTACAGTGGGTCCCTGTAGCTTTGACAAAGAAAAACATTTAAATAAATAGTTTTGTTTTTTTCTTTCGAAGGGAACACGTCTTATCTTGGAGTTCGAGGTGATATTGTGACATTTCGTCCACTAAAATATGCGTCACATTCTACTGCGTCCCTGCAGGTGGCTAATATTGAGTTTCCGAACCAAAAAAAAGAAAAGTCTTGAGAGCTTGATTCTGTGAGGATGGATACATTCGCTTTCACTGCCAACTATTTGTGAGGCGAATTGTTTAAAAGCCAAAGAAATAAGCACCACCATGTGGATGAGAACACTGAAACAGACATAAACGGACATAATTAAAAACAAACTGGCCTATTTTTTATGTTTACTCTTTTTAAGCTATTATGCTGCAGCTATATATATATATATATATATAAGTGGACTCACTTTATTCATTTAATTGTTATATTCTATTTGTTATTGTTTTGTGTATTTTTATATTCTATTCATTTTATTTTATATGATTCAACAGATATGGGGAGGATGCAAATAGCCCTGCATAGTTCTGTGTTTCATTTATTTCAAAGTATCTAAACATGCCAGTGTATTTTCTTTACTCCTCTTCAAAAGAGTTTGGTGTTTTCCTTTTGACAAAAACAGGTAAAAAATAGCAATACCATCTCAACTGTTTCCTTTATTGTCAGTCTATAATTTAATAAAAGCAACAAATATCGTATAACTACATATAAAACTTATAAGCTGTGTTATCAAATATGTTTTGCGACTCCACACAAATTTTATTTGGTGGACGAGGGGGCAAAATGGCTCTGTTGATAGTAAAGGTTGCAGACCCCTGCACTAGACCAACCAAGCAAGAAAGCCAGCTAGAAAACCTCCTCCTCCTCCTCCTTCTCCTCCTCCTCCTCCTCCCAGCGGTCAAAAGCTCCTCTGCCAGTGGTGTAAACAGAGACACTGCCATGATGCTCCGAGCTAAAAAAAAATGGAAAAAAGAAACCATTTGTTTTTTCACTTGTTATAATTTTGAACACATGGCATACACACAGAGCTACAGTACACGTGCACTAATGGAGAGATGTCAGAGATGCCCATGTTACCAAGACAAGTCTGGACACGGACTGAGCTACTGCCGCCACAGGTAAAACAAAGAAAGCTTTCGTAGAGTTGAGGCAGAGCAGCCGGAGGACAACAGAGGGAAAAGCAGAAACATTTTTCTCCATAAAATATGATCCATTTTCACCAAAATCAACTTAGTGCCATAAAGCTTTACACACTTTTCACGGGAGATTGTACAACCCACTCACCAAAGTTACATGCAAGAACAGGCGTTCGGGCTGCATGGTGGGACCAGGCCGCCATCTCCGGAGCTAAAAGTGAAGCCTGTGAAACTGAAACCTAAACTACAGTCTCTCTAATGACCACCTGAGGCTGGCTCCAAAAGCGCGTCAATCCCTATAGACCCCCATGTTCAAATGTTTTGGTCTATATAGGTAATACTCCTCTTCATAACTGAAGGGGTGACTTTTTATACAACTCACCCGTGTTAATTATACTAAGGCTTAAAGCTATGCATAATTAAGGGCCACTTTGCATGACAGGTGGGTGCCGTCGCAGGTCGCTAGCTGTCCGCTCTGCTGCATCACCTGGGCCCACCTCAGCTCCACCCACGATCCCCCTATTTGCCCATTGTTAGATTAGCCGGGAGTTAGATGGTTGTGTCACTACCAAGACGGGACGGCAATGAAACCTACGGATGGCCTCACAGAAACTGCGCACATATTTTAAACAGTGTATGAGTGCACTGACAAAGACACTGTACCTTCAAAATTATTTTGAAGCTGTTACTTTAAGGTAAAATAGTTACATAATGTGGCTTTCCAGGTTCCTCCACCACCTCTGTGGCCTACCTGTGCACTGCAATCCTTAATAAGGTAAACTATTCATAATGATTTGTAAATGTAAGGCTGCTATAATGCTATAAATATAATTAGACAATGTGTCACTGGTAGTAAAAACTCAAATAACTTAAAGTTTTACGTGGTCATAGTCAGGGTCATCTTGAACAGGATTACATTAATATTTCTAGCAAACCTCTGAAGGAAAACGTGTTCATTCAATTGAAAAATTAAGGACATTTTCAATGTTACGATGTCATTTGAGCTGACTTTCCTTGTACAGTAATGTACAGTCAAACTATGACAAATTGTATATGGTGATTGGAACATTTTGCGCACAAATCCAATGTGCTTCTCAATTGAACTAATATGGAAATTTTTTTGTTTTTTTATCATATTAGGACTTTTTTGGTGACGTTACATATTCAACAAGATACAGTGTTTCTGACATGGTGCTGTTATTGCACTGTGTTGCTCTGTCAGTATGTGTGCTGGTGGTGTCCTTCAGACAAAGACAGGTGTAAATGTTGCATTTCGTGCAGTTGATACCAATTTGAATAGAGACAAGCCATGTTTATTTATAAAGCACATTGGTAGCACTTGGAAATGGAAATCCTTTAATTCACGGTAGTTTTCCTGTGCGGTAGTAAAATACTTACAGACACTTTTATCATTCGATGGGACATCTTTACAAACATTCCCTTTAAGTAACAACCCCCTTTTAATTGCCAAACAGAACATTGTCAAACAATACATGACATGGTGCCTTTAACAAGTTGAAACACCAGTTTAATTTAAAAGATGTCGATATGTTAATCATATTTGTAATTAAGGTCCATCTTAAGGTTACTTATTTCCAAGAACAGGGCTTAATAAAGTGAGAGGGATTGTCTCTTCAGTCCATCTTCCATCAATGCGAGAGGTGTGGACTTATCAATGCTCCCTCCCTGTACAGACGGCATGCTATCACGTGTGGGCATGAACTCTAGTTATTTTGTGTGGTCATCTCAAACTAAAACTCATCTGAAAAGTAAAGATAAAAAAATGCTAACTAATGTTAGGAACCCTTCCGTTTAAAAAACATTGTCAGTTTGTTCCGGTCGGTTACGGTACCACTGTAGATAAAATCAGCTGTCACACAGATGTTTCCTACTGTATAGAATGTATTTCCTACTCATATTGCTTTAATTTTCATGTAATTCTGTTTAATAAAGCATTTTTAGAGCTTTCATTTAGAGTAAAAAAGGTGTAATCAGTAACAAGATCTATTTCGGTGTTTTACAAAAAGCTTCAGCGTAATATTTTAATGGCCTGATCATTATATGATAATATGCTATGTGTGGGAAGCACACTCGCTCATACTACACATCAAATATGATAAGAACCGCTGGACCACTTCAGCTTCCATAATCAGTCGACCTGGTGGACAGATAAACCTTAGCAAGTGATTTCCACATATGCCGCCAAAGGGGCGTTACCATAGACTGTATAACAGCTGGATGTAGTATCCGTGACGTCATAGGTTTTTGAAGAGCCCTCCTGAAGCTCAAAGGGATCAGCTCCGAGTCCAACTCACGGCTAATCTAAATATGGGCATCGTAAGTGTGCATTAAAGTTGAGTATCCCTCCTGTCTATCAGCATGTTCTTTATGTCTGCCACAAAAACAAGATTTCAGAATTATGTTATGGAGAAACAGGTCTTATTTGTGTAATTGGTTTTGTTCCTCTTTGGAATATTTGATATTAGAGGTGTTGAAAGACTACTGAACACTCTCTGTGTCCTCCTGTTGTATGTTTTTCAGCCAGACAGTCAATGCTTCCCATTGAACAGTTTAGGGAACTGGCTGTGTGCTTTACCTCTTTACGGAGCTTCTAAAGTCCTGAAAGATGATATTTTTTTAAATCTTGAGCATACAAGTGCAGGGCACTGGTGTGTTATTCAGAGATCATTTAGGCCTGTAAAATGAAGCTTAGTCACTGGTTCGATCTGAATTAGCAAAATACCAGCAGAGCATTAATCCTCACTTTTAAAATTAGAAATAAGTAAATGTAGCCATGTAACACTAAACTGTAAAAAAAGAAAAGAAAAGAAATGCCCAGTTGGTTCCAAATCCAGTACGTACCATTTATTATACTGCACAACATTGTAAAACTGTAGCTTTCATTTTTATTGTACATTCAAGGTCTTTTGTAAGTGAGTCAGACATGTACACATATTCTACAGCATGTCTCTAAAGCCAGCATTGTCTCGCACCATGCTGCTGTACACTGATTTGTACACCTGTGAAACATCCAGTGCTGAAGGGCGGAGCTTGGGGTCTTCCTTCTTACACTCCTGGTGGATCTGAAAAAGATGGAAGTGTACTACATCCCCTCCAGGCACCCTACCCATCAGGAACCATGTCACATCTGGGATCTTCCAGATGTCTGTCCTCTCATCATACTCAGGCATGAGATCATCTGAAAATGGCTTCCCTTTGTTTCTGAATGGCCACAGCTGCTCTGGGGCAACAAAATCCCCAGTGAGCTCACGGTGACCACATTTCACCAACAAGCCTCTGGATGGGTCCACCTCAGGAAGCGCATCAAGATCGTTCACCACCAGGTGAAAGTCACTCGTCAGCAGAAACTGGGACAGAGTTTTCTCAAGGCTGTTGGAATCACACATCACCCGGCGCCCAGCTGGGCTGTTATGGAGATAATGGAGGATAAAGACATAATCTATAGCCAGCCTCAGCCGGATCTGCCATGTGTTGTGTTGCTGGTACTGTTCTTGTGCAAGAACACCATCCAAGTTAAGCAGTGGGCCAAGTGGATGGTGCTCCGTGACCTGGGTGTGGTCTTCAAGGCAAAATCCCACCAACTGCACCACCTGGGGGCCCTGCAGGGCCTGTAACATGGACAATCCATGGAGAAAATCCTCCAGGTAATCAAGAGAGGATAGTTTGGACAAAGCCACCTTCTGACCCCTCCATTCTGCCAGGTAGACCTGGGGAAAGAAGAGTGGATGACGAGGTCAGTAAGTGAGGAGCTAAAGTCGCACACGGGCAATACTGACTACGACGATGACAGATTGTATTCTTTTCCTAAACTAAACAAATTTAAGGTAAATTGCTCATTTCAATTTGATGAATGCCACCTGTACATTGGGAGGGGTGCAAACAGGGTGACCTGTTCTGCTCCATTTGTGGGCAAGTTTCATTCATAAAAATGTCACCCACGAAGACCATGGAGTTAAAAGTCCTGCTGTGGAAAATCACCAGATAAAACAGAACAACATTACGGGACCATACCATATAGAATACAGGATGTCAACACCGTGAATAATTCGCCGAGGAAATTAAATGGCAAAAACGTTCTTCTAAGGCAAAGTGGTCCGTCACTAAAATGGGATGCGATCTATTGACTCAGATCAGTCTCAATATTAATAAATGACCACAGAAGGATTCACAAATGCATTTTTGGATTTATATGTAAATGACTCTCCATAAAAATATTTTTGTGCACACTAAATAATATAAAAGTATATATATATATATATATATATATATATATATATATATATATATATATAAATAATAGAAAGAAAATACACATAGAAAAATAAAAAGTTTACAAATGTATTTGTGATGCACACACAAATATTTTTTGTTGAATTGTATTAAATCAGGGCTCAACATTAAAGCTGTGTACAAGTGTAATGCCTCATGCAGTTGCCCGATCAAGCTAGTGAAAAATGTATGTGATCTTTTTCAATGTTGAAACATTTTTTTTTTGCTAATTTGATGTATTGCCTCTGAAGAACGAGTTGCCTAACCCTGAACCGCTGCTCAGCGAAAGACTTGTTCAGCGAGGTATTTATAGTACAAAGAGGCCAGCAACGGCGAAAAACATTGTGTAAAGCCAGCATATTTTTCACATCGAACATGGTGAATTCCGTTTTTTCCCCGACCAAACCATGAGAGCCACTTAAAGTGGATGCATTCGTGGTCTATTCAATTCAATTTGTATTGGATGAAGATGAATTATATCATTATCATGATGTGTTCAAATGTAATCTTGTAAAATATAGTTTTTGGCGAGAAACTTGAATAAATGTAATTGTTTGAAGGAAATGTTTTCACAGCAATATAAAATAAATATTAGAGAGGGAACTATGACCCGTTTAACTCTGCTAAAGCTGAGAGGTGGTGTCCTGCTGAGTAGAGAGCAGAAACTCGACTTGTTGGGAAAACACCAGGGGCAGAGAGTGTGTAGTGAGCATTAAAAAGTCTACTGAAAGCTCTGCATTTCCATATACTCCAGACGTTTACGGGCTTAATAAATTAAATATATTTATTTAAATTGCACTTTTTACAGCAGAGCCGAAGACACATACAAACACACACTAAATCAGGCCATGTTGTCAAAGTAAAATATTTCATAGGAGAAAAATGTGCCTCAGCATCACACTGTCATTTCACACCAAAAATGTCCTAAAACCATTTTGTATGTTTTTCCTTTGAACAATTATGCAAATTAATATCAAATGCAAAACAAAATCATGTTTTTAAAAATAAAATATGTTGTAAAGGAACTTCCAGCAGTAATATATGTGATCAAATATGTTATCATACCTTTTATCCATGGTTTTGAGTCATGTCTCCTGCTTTGTGTGTAACAAAGTGAATGTTCATTATTAAATCATACCTGCTTACTGCCCATATGTGGAGGATATCAATAGAGAAGAAAAGGGAGTGAAGGTGTCAATATATTTCCCCCTGCTGGCTGGCTGCTCCATATCCTTGTGGAAAGCTCTGATTACCTTACACAGCCTGTCTGCACTCGTTGGGAGGTGAAACTTCATATAGCATATAACAGTGAGCGTTAAAGCTTATGGTCCTACAGAACACTCATTAACACCAGTCATCTCTTACTGCCCCCCCCATTCAAAGCAGTCTAGAACCAGGCCTGTTGTTGAACCTCTTAGTAAATTGGCAGCCATGATTAACATCCCACTGATGCAGTGAAAAACTTCAGTAACATACATAAACTGTGGAGAATTACTTGTACAAAAGGTCTACAACACGTGTTCATTCGTACCTAAGAGAGATTTCTAATTAAATGAGTGAATGTGATGAATCGGTTTGTAACAAGCTTTAAAAACCTACAGTTCATCGAATGGCCACTTGAGGCTGGCTTAGAAAGCGAGTCAATCTCCATAGACCCCCATGTTAAAATGGCTAACTTTACAGCAGAACATGTCAACAGCCTGGTACAAAAAAGGTTTTGGTCTCTATAGCTAATTTTCTTATTAATGACAACTGTACAGAAGGTTAATTTTTATATAACTAACAGTTTTAAATTATATTAAGACTTATTATTAAGACATATTATATGGTTTGCTGAAAAAAAAACATATTTACGAAGGCCAAAATGCCAAACTGGAGGCTTCAAAGCAGTACTCCACAAACCAATGGGTGATGTCACAATGACTACGTCCACTTATATACAGTCAATGGTTTGTACAAAACCATGCATGAGGCCCAATGACCGCTAAATGTTTAAAATATACTGTATTTTAAAAAGCCTGTAAGAATGGGCATGTGCTATGGAGTGCCAAGTACTCTGTACGGGAGCTGTGCCTTTGCATTTGAATTCGCCTTTTTTCATTTAGTCAACATCTTGTTATTTATTTCTGATTCTGTGAATCCCCAACTCTACAAATAGAACATCATCTGAAGTCATTCAGTTTACACAATGAACTATGCCAATGTACAGTTTAAAAGGACCATCTACCTTTTTAACAGCTCCCTGGCCAATCAGCTTCAGCTTGCGCACTTCGGCATCTATCTGTGAACACTGGAGCCAAGGGGTGCAGTTTTTCATGGTCGCCATTTTAAAATGCCGAGGCACACAACCTATATGAGAGGACACCAGCTGCTCATCAGTCTGATACAAAGAGTCCAGATACAGGTAGATCAAGGCATTGCTGAGAAGCAAAGCAGCAAGGCACACTGCCACTACTGGAACACCGTGAGAGATGGGACTGCTACTGCTTCGACGCATGGTGCCCTGCATCTGAAATGGAAAACAAAAAGGTGGGAGAGTATAATATAAGTATACTAGATATAGCTCAAATGAGTGTTTTGCTGCCTCCTCTGGTTAAAAGTCTCTTTCCCCTCTGACTACACCCGGCTTCACTGGTGGGTGTGGTCTGTTGTACCTTTAACCACACCCAACAATGATTCCACAGGGTCCATCAGAGCTTTACCATTGGCACTTTTGGTCAAACCACGCTGCGTTAATTTGCGATTCCATTACCAGTTTTAGCGTGCTTAGTTGAGCTTAATGAGATGAGATGAACCATCTACGTACAGTAGCCGGGCCAAAGTGCATAATAAAAGTAACAAAATTACAGGAGACTTTTATTCTAAAGAATTTCTAGGAAATTAGATGTGTTTATCATCAAGCTTTGTCAGCGGCTATTCTTCAATAAAAACAAGTTTATTAATACTGCAGAAAGAGTACAAGCAAAACAGCCACAGTGAGATGACGAGCTGCAGACGAATTTTCAAGCGGGTAGCCCTGTATTAATGGAGATGCAAATCCTTGCCAGATCAAAAAGAGTCAAGCCAAGCCAGGACATGTGTATGGAAAGGGTTCAGGCGAGGGTTGCACCAACCGGTCTTTAATAGGCCTAACCCTAACTGTTAAGTGGGTCTTTGTTAAGATCAGTCTTTAGAATGGAATTTACATTGGTTGGACCAACCAAACTTAAGTCTAGTCTTAACTACTCCCTGTTTTAGTGAGGCGCATGCGTTGCTAAGATGCAGTGTTAACAATCTCCCACTGTCTTGCTAATTTGCAGCTAATTATTTTTAATTTGTGGCAACATTATGGAAGATCAAAGAAAAAGAAAAGGCAATTTCACCAACATTGAAATAAGAAAATGAATAGAGCTGTACAGACAGCACAAGAATACGCTGACAAGGTCATAAATGAATGTTGAGACATCTCTCTCTCCAGAGATGGATGTGGTTCACATTAACCTGAGCAACGAGAGCAGGAATGCTACTGTGAATTGCAAAGTGTGTATTTCACATAGACTACCAATTTATTTTGTTAGTTAGTTCGTAAATAAACTAAAACTAATAAAATCGCCAAACAGAGGAGACCAAATGATGACGGATGCTGCTTGTGAAGGAAATCATCAGAGTGGTGGGGGCTCATGCAGATGTTGCAGCCAGTAGCTCCCACGCACTTTCCTCCATTTTTTTTCTAAATTTGCTGTCTTTTCCGTCTGACGCAAAGACACAAAAAATAATTTTATATATTCATATTTGTGTGTTTAGGCCCAATCACCACAGTGTTTTTAGCTGTAATATTTAAAATCAGTACTGGTAGCAATTGCAGATCTCAAAAATGCTTCTTGACTAGTTACAAGTCCAAGGTAACATATCCATAATGTAATTTTGACTAGTAGCAATTGTAATCAAAGACAACTACATTTTATTTCTAACTGTTGTTTAATTGTTAATTCTTGATCAACAATTCATTTCTTACTAGTGGAAATGTTCATTGTAGATATCTTCACTCTTACCCTTGACTCCGATTCAAACTTAATTACAGATATCTATAATTCAGTTACGTGTTCAAATTCCAAGTCGACATATCGGTAAAGTCATTTTGATTAGTTGCAATTCTATTTATTGATATCAACAATAAAATTATCACAAGCTAAAATGTTCATTAATATCAATAAATTAATTTTAACATGCATGTAGAAATGTCAATTGCTGATATCAACAATGCGATTCTAACTAGTTGCAATGTTGATTGTAGTCATCTAAAATTCATTTGTGACTTGTGAGAATTCAATTATTGATATCACGGCTTGGAATAGTAACTAGTAAGAATATAATTTTAGATATCTGGAATTGCATTCGAGATATCTGAAATATAATTATTACACAGGAAAATTACATTTGAACGTGTTACAATTATATTTCAGATATATTTACAATTATTTGTATACCTAGTCAGAATTGAATTTAAGATATCAAAAAAGGAATTTCCACACATTAAAATGACCTTGTAGATATCTTCAATGACATATCCAAAATCAATATGCTAATTAGGATGACGTGTACGGAAATAGTCATTTAATACACAGCGGCGTTTCCCAAAAAAATAGCATATGTTGAATATTCATGAGGTAGACTTCGCCCATGTGAAAGTCGAACAATGGCTTTACCCTGACCACGCCTACATATCTGAAATGGTTTGTTGATATGTCAAATAGTATATCAGAAATGCAATTTCTGCAAACATTTTACAACCCTGTCCATCAAAATGACGGATGTTTAAAGCAACCCCTGGATACCTCCTCATCTCACTACAACAACCTTAATAGAGTGGCAGTGAGCTGGAGGGAGATCGCCAATAGCGGAAAGTTTCTTACTTGCTGATTTCAATATTGTCGGTTATTTCCAGTAAATATCACAATACAAAACGTGTTTTCTGTTTAAAAAGGTTACATTTCCAGTCTTTACAGGTTTTTTACGTGACGTAACGCTCTCTCTGTAAGGACACACTGTTACTCTCTGCGCTCAAATTCTCTGCCATCATTCCAGTTGTTGAATTATTCCTCGTACAGCTTGACACAACGTTACATTTCATTTTTGTGCTGCCTTTTCCCCCTTCACAATTAAATATTCATTTTCATATCAAATTTCAGTTTTTTATTTACTATTCGAATAAATCTTGGAATTCAGAATATTCGCTGACAGTCTTACCGCCCACAGCGTCTTCCGACCACCCAGCCAGACCTTCCTAAACTAACCCAGCTGGCGTTAGTTTAGGAAATTTGACGCCTTTTTTCCGATCAGCCTCACTGATCAGTGGTTTTCTTATGGCTACACAGCTGCTCTTACTTTCACTATTAAACATAGCCGTGAGTTCTACTGTTGATTTCTTACGATATGATTTTACCAAACGTTTAAGTGATCTCCGATCACGATCATTCAAGAGTTTTTTCCGATCACATTTCTTCCTCGAAGATGATGGTTCAGCACTATCCTTCCAGGTTTTAATAATGCGTTGGAAAGTTCTTAACCCGATTTTAGTAGTTTCAGCAATCTCCTTAGTTGTTTTCCTTGCTTGATGCAGGCCAATAATTTGACCCTTCTGAAACTGATCAACATGCTTTCCACGACCACAGGATGTCTTCTGACATGGTTGTTCAAGAAATGAGAAGCTACTCACCGCATCAGTTAGGGTCAAATAACTTGTCAGCTAAAACATATTCATCACTGCAGTAATTATCCAATAGAATGATTTGCTTAGTTAAATCCAGGTGGTGACTTTTTTTTTTTTTTTTTTTTTACACGGGCAGTGTATTTTTGCAGTGGAGGTGAATTTTTTTTCTTCTAAAAAAAGCCTACAGTAAAATTACACATAGGGCTCTTATCGAGTCATCATTTCAACAAGACATATATGATGTCATATATGATGTGTAGACTTATATCAAGTGGGTATGTGAGAAAGGAATTGCAGTTTGCCACAAGTCTTCAAGGAAAGTCTCTTTTCGTCCTTTTTGGCCACTCCCAGCACCGGTACGATACTTTCTCGAATAAACGCGCAAAAAAAAATCCGAACCTCGGCTGATTAGACCGGGTTTTTGCAAGCCATTTTTAACTGGAGCGTTATTAACCAAAGCCCCTCCAACTGCTGAGGAAGACGCTGTGATACGCCATTTTAGCGAAAGGGAAACACGTTTCGAAGGCTGCGTAGACTTCGACAAAAGCAAAACATGTTATGCTGCTCAGAAGTAGTGCACAATAATACCATGTTTACCATAGAGCTACCACAGGCGACCGGAAGGTATATGTAAAGAGAATACATACATACATACATACATACATACATACATACATACATACATA
>CALSBV010012209.1:196683-235488 GCA_943590825.1 Bovichtus diacanthus | reverse complement strand
TATATATATATATATATATATATATATACTGTTTATGTATTGCATTAAAACATTTTTTTTTCTTGAATGAGTGTATTTTTAGTTTATTGTCTTTGTTGTGTTTGGTGTGTAACTCGACTCTTACTAATGAAGTGTTCTGTTGTAAAGAGAGAAGTAAACCACCTTGTTCCTCCTCAAGGTCTCAGGAACATGTCTTGTCAGACTCCAGTGGCTGTGTGTCCAGGACCAAGCAGCAGGTCTTAACAAACTCTCACAACTTCTCTGTGGATCTTCGGATGCCTGGTGTTGTCCCAGCTGGGGTGAGCCTCTTTCTCCTAACTACTTAGTGAAGAGTCAAGAGTATACTCATCAGTAGAGCTGAAAGCTTTAATCAATGAATTCAGATAAAGTGAATCTATAGAAAGTTCATTTGTAAATATCTTGATAATTTATGAATCTTTTTAAGTATTTTTAAGCAAAAATTGCCAAGCATTCACTGGTTCCAGCTGCTGTTTGCTGGTTTTATTCCGGGGTTTGGACTGTTGGTGGGATAAATCAAGATATTTGAAGATGTCACTTCAGGATAAACGATTCTCACTTTGTTCTTTGACTTACTTTATAATAGACAAAAGAGTTAATTGAATATCAAATAATAATAATAATAATAAAAGATTGATAAATGAATGATACATAATTATTCATTTTCGTTTTTCATTATTATTATTAGAATTAGGTGAAACTGAACTAAGCTTCATGCAGATGATATTTCATCTTTCATCTTGTTGGACATTTAAATATTGCTATTTCACCCCCAAACAACAACAGCCCCAGGTCCCATTGTTTTTGGTATATTTGCTTGTCTTCCTTTAATTTCACTTACCAAAGACCAATCTGAAGAGACACTTTGCATTTTACAATCTTTAGTATCTGTGTTTTAGCACATGAAGCTCTCGTGCTGTTACTGAGTTCAATGAGCCCAGGTCACAGTTTGAGTGCTGGGCTACAACCGAAGAAGTAGAAAAGGTTTTGTTAACCCCATAGTTGCCAAGTTGTTGACACCAACATTCAGTCAGATTTGGGAACCAATACGATGAATGGGGGGATGAGGAAGACATCCATTATCCGTTACTTTATGAATTTGTCATGGGGCCCAGGAACCATCTCATAAAGTCAGGAACTATGAGGGCAGAGTTGTTGTGCTGAACATCCCTCACCGGCCAGCATGTTATGCATAAACTTAAGACTTCAGCCATCATAAAGTTATGCTGCTGAGCATTTCAGCAATTGATGACTGTTCTCTATTATTCAGTAACTAATATCTTCATTATGTTCTCTAATGTTTTAGTCGGACACTTACCTGTGCACAGCATTTTCTGTGCCAACTAGTCAAGATGCATATATTGGTGAGTACATCTTCTTCAACATATATTTTAGTTTACAGACAACATAGAGTACGTAGCCCTACTCTACAAGCAACAATAATCGGTAACTACACATACTAGCAGAAGTCATAGCAGCAGTAGTAACTGTTGTATAGATTTTTAGCATTTAAATATGTTCAAAGTCATTGACAAGATTGGGCAGGACACACATTTAAAAAATCTGTGATGTAAATTCACAACATGGATTTTATTTTAGAATGTATTAAACATGTTTTTGGGATGTAGGTGATCTTCAGTCTGACTCTGATAATGACACAGTGGTGTCTATGTCATTCTGTTTGCACACTGAAGGCCTGCAAAATGTGTTTAGTCCCTGTGAACTCTGCACATGCAGCCCAAAGTCAGACAGCAAATCAAGTTGAGACACACATGGTCATAGAGAACTAACCACAGTGCTCTTCTCCCTTAGTGGACTTCATCCCTCATGCCAGTATGGACACAGTTCATCACATGCTTCTGTTCGGCTGCCAGACTCCTGTGTCAACCAGCAGCTACTGGTAATATCCAATGTCAGGACAGTGTTATAGAGACTGACCCATTATCATTAATCATCACAGCAATAACCACTCTACACCCTATAGCAGCTACTGGCATGGATTGCATTGTTTTTATTGTATCAGCGGTGTGTCAAACATCAGCTGTAAATAAACAATTTCAAAGCTGGTTAAAATAACTTCCAGTATGACATGTTTGCATATAAACTGTGTTAGTCAAGTGCAAATCTAAACTCACTGGGGTGATCAGAATCCACTGCTGTGTCATCTTCTCTTGTAAAAAGCAGCCAGGTCGTCTTTTTGTCAGTATAATCTCGATATGCTGTTCACATCCTTGTGACCCTGATGCAAGGTGTAAGAATCCCACAAATACCCATCCTATGTGTTATCAGGTGGTTTATGTGAACATTATATAACCTCTTCAGTTTTTATTAAAACTGCACTCATCCATGTTTTTATATTGACTATGTGTAATGTGAAAGGTGTCGCTCATAGTGACAGATAATTATCACCAGCTCTGCAGGTGCCCTCAGCTCGAGGGAGTTCGGGAACATCTTTATTGTTAGGATGTAACTAGGTGGACTCAAACACAGAGAGACGTATGCAGAGTTAAGAAGATGTCTTGTAGGGCCACAGGGAGTGGAGGTGGAATGGACAGAAGATGGCTGGCAGAGGGGCAATGGTGGATGGCAGACTAGGCAGGACGGGTGGATGAGGTGGGATGGGGGGGATGGGGGGGATGGGGGGAGTGACACACACACACACACACACACACACACACACACACACACACACACTGCCTTCTCCTGTCACTTCACCTTCACCACCTTAGTCCGTTTAAAGAGGTTTCGCGTCATTCAGATGCAGAGAAACAGTGAGTTTTTTGGGAAGTAATTACCGAGCTGCAGACCTCTGTGACCTCATAGCTGTCTACGGCCGCGTGGAGGCGACAAATAATTGATCCGACTCAGATTTTGGCTTTATGCCTGTTCCTGACCAGCCGTAAGATTTATAGCCGGTCTTGGTGGATGCTAAACTACAGAGAATTGTTGGGATGCAGGTAGCTAGTAGTGCAGGCCCTGAGACTGATCAAATAACAGCCAATACTGTAACCTCAGACCAGTGCTGCTTTCCTCATCAGAATAAAGCTAATTATTTATTCAACAAAAGATGCCTATCTGGAACATTGGCCAAATCTAACCACAAGTCAAAACAAACATATTTGCTATCTGGCACTAAACTGTGAATATAAATTGGAGTATCTCTTTGCTGTTGGAGATACAAAGCAGAGAGCCTAGCCAGAGAGAACGGATGTCACAAGAAGTCCTGGATACCAACAGATTAAAGAGTCTGTGGTCACAGCAGGACAGATGAGGGAGAGACAGAGATGCACTTAAAATGTGACAAATATCATATCAGAGTGGAATTGAATTTGTTAATCTCAAACCTCAGAGATAGATGCCAGTGAGAAGCAACATATTATATTTGGAGAGGGACATGCAGCATACAAATACACATACATCTGTACATCTGAACATCTGTGTATATATATCTGTACATCTGTATATCTGGATGGTTTTATGTTATATACTGTATTTTATCTGTGTTGTTTTATTGCTAATATACTGTTTTTTGTGTATTGTCTAATTATTACTAACAACTTGTACTTTGATGCTAAAGTTGTTGTTTTTTAACTTTCATGCTAATACAGACCTATTGAATTGAACTGAAACACTGGACACTAAAAGGCAAGGGAAAACACCAGCCGTGAGATGGACACATTTGGTTTAGTCTCATTGCTCTCATTAATCTAGTTTCCAGCAGCAGCCATTGTTATCGGAGAAAATGTTCTGATGAACCTAATGTTCACGAGCTGCTCAGCACCAGACAGTAGACAGACACAGTTAGAGGCTGCTGGACCTGCGTGACTCCACATGCTGAATGTGCAAATAGGCAACTATTTGCTAACACATTCTTCATATCAACTTTATAAGGTGATAATGTGTCAATGCTAGGCAAACGAATGCTGCAAAAAACATTCAAAATAGGCCAACAGCCTTCAAATAGTCATTTTCACTTCCATCATCAAGGCTACAGGAATACATATTAATATATGAATGATATAGGATTGTAAGTCAAGTTGCTCTTGACTCTGAAAAACCATGACCTGCAAGACTGATAATCTTCACTTCTAATATTTCCTCCCTGATGGTGTGTGCCAGTCCTTTGATGAAGTGTTCTCTGGTGTTTGTGTTACTTTGTGGCTCCCTGTCATTCACCTTGTTTTCCCATCCGTACATTCAAAGTGGTATTAATTGAGGTGTTTCTCTCTGAAGGGACTGTGGCAGTGTACAAGGCACGTGTGAGGATGAGGCATCCATTATGTATGCCTGGGCTCGGAATGCACCACCTACTAAATTACCCAAAGGTATGTTGGGTCACTATTACTAAAAGTCACATTTTTTTTATGACCTCAAGTTGTGTCTAGCTGTGTGGAGAGTTTTGCTGGCACAGATAGAATAAGTTGAAAATAAACTATGTAATAGTGAAATAAGTAAACTCAAACCGAGTTTGGCATATCTGTACTGACATTTCTTGTTACTTATGTGCTGACAAACTTGCAGAACTGATATATGTGCAACCAGCTGATTGCGGCTGATTTGTCAGTCTAGCACACGTTTCAACATGTCACCGACGTGATCCGTGCAGATCTGATGAAAAATGTATATTATTTCAGAGGCTATATAACATGATGGAAAAAATCCTGCAACCTGCTCGTGAACATGCATTTTGTAAGGGGTGTGCAGGGAAGCCAACAGTAAACTGTAAACAGTGGCCCTGCCAGTTGTGAATATGAATAAGATGGACCTACTTTACTTATGATGGAGCTATTTAAACGGAACAGTTGTTGCCTAGTTATGTTGCTTGAGAACGGGGCAAGAGACAGAAGCTGTAATGACCTCGTAATAGTTTTTATTTGAGTCGTAGTCGTTGTGAAATCAATTTATAAACCCCATATCTAAGCCCTGTCTTTTTATCCACCAAACAGCACAAGCTGTAAATAGCAAAAGCATATACATCTTTGATGAGTTTGCATACCTATATGTGTCTCTGATATGTTTCCCTCCTCCTTAATACAATGGAGGTAAATGGAATTAATGTTGTGGTGCTCTCATTATTGAAGAGCAGCATGTCTACCAGAAACTGTGTCCCTGTACTCTTCATAATCCACAGACCTCACTGCTTACAGTTTTTATCAAGACTATTTCTTAAGTAGAAAGTAGTTCCACTGAAAATATGAGGTGAAGAAAGATCCTGAATGGTCAAGTATTGGTTTTATGTTAACTTATACATCTTTCAATCTCTCTTCTCTCACAGTTGTTTACATCTACATGTGGTATCATGTCTTTCTCTAACTTTCTCTGTTTTTCTCTCTGTTGTCTCATCAGATGTTGGTTTTAAAGTTGGAAGAAATTCAGGAATGTCTCACTTTGTGCTGCAGATCCATTATGGAGATGTCAGTGCTTTCAGAGGTGAGTCCCAGTACTTACATACATAAAATAGAAGTTATTTAAGTTATCACTTGCGTCTAAAAGTGTAAGAGTAATTCCAATTACTACACCAAAGGGTTTCTCTGCTTAGGAAATAATAAGTCAGCTTGCAGATAAAATGTTGAGATGTAGTTAAATCCTTTTCCCCTCAGTCGTAGCTGGAATGTTTTATTTCCGATATTCTAATATATTTAATTACAGTTAGCATCCATGCTGAACAAGAAACAAAGTGGAGCAGACACAGGACAAACATTTTTACTTTCCCTCACATCTAATGAGCAGTCTTGGGCAGTAGCGGTGCTTCAAGCAGAGTTACTAGTTTACCTACATTTCTCAATAGTGTGGTGGTAGTGTTGCTGTTTTCTGAATCAAATAGCTTTTCAGTAGCTTAGCTCTATTATTGATCAAGTATTGAGGTAACGTTCCTCAAAAGCTAGATTTTCCCAAGCATCTCTGAAGCTCAAGCGCAGCGAAGCTTTCTGCTGCGGTCCAGTAAATGTGCTAAGGATCAGTAAGTGACCACCACACACAGAGCGCTTCTGTACAATGTGACATCACATACGAATTCTTAAACTGATGTATGTTGGAGGGAAGACAGACAAGTCAGCTTGAGTTTACTTGATGGAAAGATGGCAGGTGAGAACAGAGAGGAATGTTAATATGCTATAGTGTAGTATGCTGTACAATAGTGCAAGTCAGATGGATATTATACACGAGTTATACATATTACTCGACGCTTTGGCAATATTGCCTTTGTTACACTGATGATATTAGCCTCGACGTCATCTTCACACGTAAACACAACAGGCAATATCAAGGTCAGAAAAAAAGGTTGAGTTTCATGTCCATATCTCGTAAGAGAAGTCCATAACCTAAGTATTGTGACAGGCCTACTAATCAGCTCATTCCCCCTCACCTGAGCACGCTCATCTCTCCGCCTGCACTTCATCCCCTCGACAGATTAGTTTGTATTTAAGTCTGAAGTAGTAGTCTGAAATATCTTATTGGATGGATTTCCATGAAATGTGGTATCAGTGGTGAGGAGGATGAATCCTGGTGACCTTGGTGATCCACTGACTTGTCCTCTTGCACCACCAGCAGATTAAAGTTTTCGCCTTTATTCTGTGAAATATGTGTGTGGCACAACATTTTGTCCAGACTGATGTTTCCCAGAGGAAGAATCCTAATGACTTTGTTGATACCCTTGTTTTTGTCTAGCGACATCAAGAGGTCTAAATTTGAGTGCCATGCCATGTATCGGACGTATTGCCATAAAAGTTTGTACACAGCTTCATGCCCTGCTCAGGTGGAATTGTAATTACCTATATGATCCCTTTACTTTTCATCTAGTACCACCATCAGGCCACGTTTTCTATGTGTCCATTATTGTGGTTTATGACCAAAATACCTGCAAATCTAATGGAATTCCCATCAGCCTCAGTTGTCCTTTATGTGAAGTACAAAGTAGTACATGTTAGAATGATAACTTGCTAAACTAAGCATCACTATATGTCAACTTAGTGATTATAATTAAACACATTTTTATTCATATAACACCAAACATATTCATATAAAACCAAAAGAGAAGTTATGTCAGGACACTTTTCATATTGAGCAGGTCGAGAGCGTACTCTTAATAATATTTACACCCAATAGTTCCCACCAATAGAAGAAACCTCAAGCAGAACCAGGCTCTGGGTGGAGTGCTTATTCAGATGAAAAAAACCTTTGAATGAAAATTGTGATTTAAAAAACTTTTAAAGATTAATAAAACATTATTTTAATTTATTTTTTGTTCTGCAGACCATCATAGAGATTGCTCAGGACTTACCTTAAGAATGACATCCAAACCGTAAGTATTTCATTAAAAGCATAATTTTTTCTGCTGAATACTGATATAAAAAGTACAGGGCAGTGTGGGAAATGTAGGGCCATGAACAAAGAGCGGCATGGTGTTAAACTTGTGCTTCCTGAGACTACTGTACTGTATGTGTGTTTCCTCTGGAGGAGCAGGAAGAATGTACATGTAGACTTAACAAGAAGGAAAAGGAAGGAAATGTCAGGGGAAGAGTGACAGAAAATGTGACCAACACTTTTTAGCCTGCTAGCCTCTGACTCTGACTCTTTGTGCCCTCCTCAAAGGCAGCCATTCATTGCTGGCATATACCTGCTCATGTCTGTGGACACAGTTATCCTTCCAGGCAAAATAGGTATGTTTGGTGTATTTTTTTCCTAAAGTAAATATGCACAACCCCAAGCCTGCTGCCAGTGGCAGATAATGTCAATTTTAGCTTCAGGAAACACTGAAACACTTCTGTTGGGGCATGAGGACAGATGCATGTGCAATGAGGCCACAAAATGAATAACTTGCAGTACAATGCAATGTGTCTCCATCACTCCTGTCACTTGCCTTTATTGTTCATTAAAGGAATTAGAATGGATGCATTCAGGTAGTTACATCTGGGTACACTTCCATCCATAATATAATGCTACCATTCTGTGATCATAATTGATAAGAAAAAAAAAGAAAAAAAACTCTTCAGTATTCCCTTTCACAAAGCAGAATATAATAATTTGATTAAACAGAGGACATTTTGTTTGGAGTTAGTTAAAATTGAAAAGGAAGTTTTGGTGGTCCACTGAGTTCCTAAAGCTGCCTTCACTGGATGGGAAATGTTCTCTTCACTCACCTCGAGGTCGGTGCAGAGCCTTGCAGTGAGGGCAGATAGTTAGTTTTGTTGCTATGGTTACCCCCCCCCCCTGCTGGCCTGTGCCGCTTCATACAGCTGTTATCTCATTGGTTGCGCTTTGAAAGGTCAGCGGCACTCGAGGTCAACGTTAAAATAATTAGAACTTAAGCACGGTGTGCCACGCCAAGGGTAGCTTCTGTCTAGTCGGGCGGCAGCGCTCTCTCCACAGGAAAACAACGGCACAGCCAGCGCAGAGCGCTTTTACTGCTGATCATGTGAAAGCAGCTTAAGGATGTCCTCTATATGCCACATGATTTAAGTGTATATATAAACTTAAAATCTTTGTGTAACATCTTGCCAGTGTGGCATGTAGAAAAGTACTGATCCTTAAATCCGGATCCGACGATTTTAGAATTGAATTAATAAGACAGATAATTAAAGTCACTGGTGCTTGGTCATCCGTGGCTAAATTCAGCCAGAGCAAACGGCATCAATGAGGGTCTGAGCCCGCTGGATCAGCAAATGATCTGTTAGAGCCAGCGCTCCAGCAGCCCTGGGATTTGTGCTCGCTGAATTTGAGTATCTACGGTCGTTATGCTCCATCTGCTAGAGCTGCCGAGTGCCGACCACTTTCCTCCCGCCGAGGTGGTCACCTGAATGGAAGACAAGGCGAAAGGTCATGTGTTGTTTCTGCCACTTTGGATTGAGACCAGTAAACAAACTATCAAAACATAAGGTTACACAGTCCGTACAGCCCCCGGTTATTGGCACAAACACACAGATTGTTATCGTAAACTATAGGCCGACGACGCGTGAAGATTATAAGATAACGGCATTATTTTGACCAGGTCTCCGAGTTTCAGCAGTTTGGTCGAATTTTACATATTCTGTACCTGCTGTGAGTTAGTAGTAGGCTATTTGTTTAAATACCTGATGTTTGTAAATGTAGATTGTATGGACCCAGTAGTAGAGGTTAAATGCTGCCCACTATTTCTTTGGAGCAGGTGGCTCAGTACTACACATTGCACATTTAAATGTTGTATTTTGATGAACATTTCAATCCATTCTAAAATTGTATAGCAAAGTGAAAAGAGTGAAAACTCAAAATACATGGACAGTGTTTTGAATTTTTGGAGAGGTGTGTATGCGCACATGAAGCCACATAATAAAAACTAGAATGGAACTTGGAGAGCGCAGACATCCGCCAAGGCCAATGGTGCATTCACATGTTCTTGGCAGAGGTAAATATTAGGAAGTGGAAAACAAGGGAGGAAGGAAGGTAAGTAGAAAAAAAGGAAGAGGAAAAGAAGGGAGGAATGAAGGAAAAAAAAAAAAAGAAGGAAGGGAGCAAGGAAAGAAAAGAGGAAGGAAGGCAGGTCGGGAAGAACACACTGTGTCCAAACAAAGAGGGAGAACAATGAGCCCGTAAAGGGTTCCTTTACGTTAATTCCAAACAAAGAATCCTGGAACTGGACCAACAATAAAGCAGTTGCAGTCAACAGAAAACAATGACTCGCTACTCTCCCCCTATGTGTTACAATCAAAAACTGATGATCAACAGGTACGCAGGTGATTTTGAATTACCCCATAGAATGAGGCTGGAGATTTGCAGATCTTTAGCCGGTATGACCGGAGGCTTTGACTCTTCAGGCATAGCTGAGGTACTAAGCCGTCCACCAACTCTCAAGACACCGTCTTCAAGCACGGGATTAAGCTTGTATATGTGGCTTATCTTTTTCACATTCTTTACATTTTGGATACTTGAAAACTCCTTTGAGACTCTTTTCCTTTGACACGATCTGATTATTTCCAGCTCAGCTTCCTTTATCGCCTCCACAGAGAGGGAAGAATGGAATGAATCCTTGATACTCCTTCATACTGCCTTTTCTCCATCGCATCCTTCTGTTGTCTATCATCGGATCTAGAGTGAGCCAGCAATGCATTGATATCTTTCCTTTACTTGCAAAGAGAAAGATTCAGGAATTTTAAGATCTAGCTCATCACTTTTTTCAGATGATTCCAGGGTGAGATAGTATTGATCAACTGAGTCACTATCAGTTTCTTCTTTTGCATGAACAGCATTAGCCAAGACACTTGTTTTGACCTCAAGATCATCTTATTTCTCTCAAAAAATCTGGATTTGTAGGCCATTGCTCTTCTGACATCATCAGGAATTGTGCTCATCTTGACCCGTAATGACCCAAGTCCCCTAGAAGCAAGATCTGCAGGGTTGCAGAAAGTGCTGACATATCTCCACTGTGGCACTTTCAGGATATCTGAAACCCTGTTAGCCACAACATCTCGAAATTTGGATGTCTCATTCTTGATGTATTTTAACACTGAGGTGCTATCAGTCCAGAAAACAGAATCCAGCATATGTCCTTTGTGCTGCTATAACTGCTGCCGTTAGTTCCAGTTGTGGAATAGTAATTGGTATCCACAACAGACTGACTGAAGGAGTCACCGCTATCCTCAGCACACTTGGGTATAGAGAAATGTGTACACAACTTGGCGATGAAGTTGCTCTGAAGAGATGGACAAGCATCCTGTACTCCTGCATGGGCAGAGACACATCTTCATAGGGCCACCAGAGAAACTTAACAGGTTAGAATCTTCAGCTGGCACATGCACCTGATGGAGCATAGACGCATCAAAACAACAGGTTCATTCCTGAACCTGGTTATAACTCCAATCACCGAGACTGGTGAGATTGGGTCCTTGCAGCAGTTTTGCGTTCAATGATGTACGCACGATTGTTGTATGCACAGTCAAACACAACTCTGAGCTTTTGCTTCTTTGGATGGTATACACTATGGGGAGGAATAGATGCCAGGTTTTTGGACAGTAATTTTTCAGCATACCCACAGGAAATAGCATCATCCATAAAAGCAGCATTGTGTGCATGAAATGGAGCATCTCTGCGGAACCTCTTCTTCAGACACAGGGCACGTTGCTCTGCTAGCTTGCAGTTGTCAGGCATGCTCACGTCCCGTTTCTTTAGAGGTAGAGCAATGCTGTAGTGACCATCCACCAGCTTATCGGAGTGCTTGACTATTTCCACAAACTAATGATCTTCCCTGCACTCAGGGAAGATTTATTTGAAACTGCCGTTTCCATAAGTCATCCAATCATGCCAGTAGCACTGATTTTATGTTTTTCACAGTCTGCTCCCGCCAGTACCAAACGGCTCATTAACAGTCCATCCCAACATAATCTGAATTGAATATGGCCCTCCATCTACACTTGGAATCCCTTTTATCGCTTTCAGCGCTCTCTGTACATTCAATCCAATAAGAAACACGACATCTGAATTGATTTCAGGTAGATGTATTCCAAGCAAATATTTCCTTCATACAGATCCTGCTGTCGGAGTATGTTGCTCCTACCGACAGGCATTTTCCTCTGAATGCAGGTTCACTCCTAGCTTACTTTCCTTAAAAGTCCATGTTGTGAGACCTGTCTGACATTTTCTGAGATTCATTGTTTTACATCTTTAACAAACCCATAGTTATATTTATTGATGCTTGTGAACTTCACATTTTGTTTCTGTTTTTCCTTGTGCGGTATTAAAAGCATTAATAACTCATGCAGCGTAATTGCATCAAAACATCCAGCTGAGTTTGCACTTGTAAGACATTGTCATTTTTCATGGGCTCATTCATTTTGCTGATGACACCTTTTTATTTTATTGACTTTGGACTTCCTTCTTTCTCTCAATTGCCTTCATCAATTAAAGCAGCCTTTGTTCCACTAATAGTGACGGCAACCAGTCGTGCACCACAATAACACTTCAAGAGCACTATACAAAGATCCACCGCGATCTACGTCCGCATCAATCAATAATCCACGTTCTACTTAGGCACTTTTAGGTTCAATACAAACAACAAATGCAACAATAAGATATACCATGTCCACAATATATAGGGCGGTAAACATATTCAAGTGTGTCAAGCAAGAACAAAACTCACAGTATGAACAAACTGAGTTACACATACCGTAGGTTGCGGTGTGCTTTCCCTCAATGCTGCATCAATTTTACTCACAGGAAGTAATCCATTAAAGCATCTGAAGATGACCACGCATGTGACTCCATGATCGTATTTTTTATTGACAATGTTGTAGTGCCTATCAACAGACAACAATTAGCCGCTGAGAGCGCTAATGCAGGGAGGTCTGTCCGACATGCTGTGTCCAAACAAACAGCGTGAGTCTGTAGCTGCGTTCCTTTTTTGTTTATTGCAAACAAACAAAACAACAGGTACTTTGGTGATTTTAATCACCCCTAGGACCCGGTGTGACACACACACTTAAAATAACAATACATCATCCCAGAGTCATGTCCAGCCAATGGTTTCTTCTCCGAATCAGCAGCTGGGTATGCCAGCTTTGTCCGAGTCCGACTGCAAATAACTAAAACACCTTTTGACTTATTTTGCTCTGTGGAAGAAGATGTTTAATTAAGGCAGTTTTTAAAAATAAAATGTCATCGGTACGTTACCCAGCTCTATCACCAATCGCCCAAACTGTCTGAGTCCTCATGGTCCACATTCAAATGTTGCTGTCTTAATGCATAAAATGACAGAAGGGACAGAAATAGGCCTGTACGGTGGTAACAGATTGGGCCTGTTTTGACATTCTTCTATTTTTTTTCGTTAGTTACAAATGCAGACATCGCCTGTGATTACAGTTCATATCCCATCTACCCGTTTGCCTTCAGGACCCACACACACCACCTTGGTGAGTCATACTAAAGAATTTAGCAATCTGTTTCAGAGTAACTTGAATCAGTATCAGTGATAACCTGAATGAGTATTTCTGTTACAGGTAAAGTCGTCAGTGGCTACAGGATCCGAGACGGGAAGTGGAGCCTGATTGGGAGACAGTCCCCTCAGCTACCACAGGTATGTTATCACATCAGAAGGCAATTCAAAACTGACATGAATCTTGCAGCACTCCCTGTGTTCACTATGTGGCGCTAGAGAACAAAAGCTTAACAAACTTTCTCTATATCATGTGTAGACCACACAGTGTATTTTAAATAGATCGGATGATGTTTGTCACATAAGGCTGACTTCCTGTTGCCAGCAGGTGGCGCTATGAGTATGAGTCAATATTGTTTTGTAGATGTCTTCAGGCCATAAAGCAGAAGAGAATGTATGCTCAAGTTCCACCAACTTCCTATTTCATGGCTAAATGCAAAATGGCCGGCACGCCCCCGCTAGCGCGTTCCATGGGGAAAAAAAGAAGAAGCTTTTGTTTGTTTTCAAGCATCCTTAGACCCTAAAAAACTACTTCCTGTTTCATGGCAAATGATCGCAACGGCGTCCCATGAAAACGCAAAAGCTTTGCAGTCTGTCAAGGTGACCTGCTAAGAGCAGTATGCCAAAGTATAGCAACTGTAACTTCCGGTTGCCAGTAGGTGGCGCTGTGAAAAAAAACTGTGTGTAAAAACTGGCCTGTAGATGTCTTCAGAGCGGGACCCTCATCAAACGTGTGACATTTTAAAAAATATTTAACCATGTAGAGTCAACTTACAGTTTGTTTGCTCAAGGCAAAGCATCAAAAATCGCTGCGACGTCACAGCCAAGCCGATCAACGAAAACTTTACAGTTT
The DNA here is from genome assembly GCA_943590825.1 of Bovichtus diacanthus. Lineage (NCBI taxonomy): Eukaryota > Metazoa > Chordata > Actinopteri > Perciformes > Bovichtidae > Bovichtus > Bovichtus diacanthus. The sequence continues at coordinate 221,719 of CALSBV010012209.1, read as the reverse complement.
CGCTATGAGGCATCATCCACCTCTTAAGGCTTTTATGACCAGATTTCAGAAGGATCTGCTTAATCTGCGAGGAGTAGATCATGAAAGTTCACAACATTTAACTTCCTGTTGCCAGTAGGTGGCGCTATGACGATGAGTCAGATGTCTTCAGGCCTCTCATCCAGTATGAGACATTTGGAGCAGAAAAATGTGATTCAATGTGGAAAAGAATATTAATTATAATAATAATAATAATTTCTACAATTTCAAGAGGGTCCTTCGACCCTGATGTTGTCAGATGTTGACCCTGATGTGATACAACTGTCCCACAGGCAGTTCTATCACACACACACACACACACACATGTGGGCAGAGCTTATTATTGCAGTAACACTGGTCTGTCTGTTAGCATAGCTTAAATCACAGCCAGGGAAAATCCTGGTTTCTGATTGGCTGTCAGGCAGTTCTAAATCAGATCTACAGTACTGACTTTGTTAGTATTAGGTATTAGTATCAGTTAGTATTGGAGGAGGATTTATCGTGCGTGCGTGCGTGCGTGCGTGCGTGCGTGCGTGTGTGTTTTGTGTGCAGCACCAGACTGGTCAGGCACAGTCTGGTGGTGTTGGTCCGGATGCTGCAGTTTGTTGCTGGGGTGATGGGGGTCTATAATGATCCTGCGTGTCTTCTTCCTGCACCGCTGGGTGTAGAGCTCCTCCATGGATGGCAGCTCCGTCTTGGTGATGTGCTGAGCAGTGTTCACCCTCTGTACAGTCTTACAGTTGAGGGCGGTGCAGCTGCCGTACCAGGCCGTGATGCAGCCAGTCAGGAGATTCTGGATAGTGCACCTGTACGCGGCCTGTAACAGCTGAATTGATTAAAATAGAAATGTGTCTTCTGTCAGACGGGCATGACACAGAACACTAAAAATCACGGCTAAAAAGTCTCCTGCACGCAACACGCTGTAAGATGAAGAACAACGCTAGTTCATGATTCTGATGAAAATACTGCTGACATATTTGATATATCTTATTATCTTATATCTTATTGTATTGATATTTGAAACTATATTAATTGTACACTCCCTTTATTAGTGGGATTTATCTTTGAATGAACTGATCACAGCTCTGTGTAGTATTCTAAACCTCTTAAATATTTGTGATGACAGAAATATGAGATTTACAAAGACAGGGTACATGTAATCGTCTATAAGCTTGTCAAAGTTTTCCCCATTTCGTTAATAATTACTAGGTTAGATGGCTATTTGAACTAATACATCTGAATTCGACAAGGAATACATTGATCACTGTTTGTTCATTGCTCATCAGTGAGTGTGTCTTCTCTCCAGGCTTTCTATCCTGCTAACAAGGAGGTCAGTGTGAAGTATGGTGACACCATTGCAGCCAGATGTGTGTTTACTGGGGAGGGAAGAACCTCCAAAACGTATATTGGGTGAGTTTGGTTCTATAACCCAATGCACATAATGCATTTCTACACTACATTGGAGCTTACCTATAACTCAAAAGTACCTTCTACGTTCTATTCAGATGACCTGAACAGTAGAGGAGCTCTTGTTTGTCTCCTTAGAATTGTATTATAATAATAATAATTATAACATAGCCCACAGGCATTTATCATAGACTGTGGCTTTATTCCAGCCATGGTCTCTTCTCCTCTGCCATACATGGTGTTTCTTTACACTTGGGGTCTGATTTTTCATGCAGTGTTACAACTATATACTGTACATAATGTGTGCACTTATGGGGGAAGAAAGCATTACAGTATAACCAGGCATTCAGACCAAAAGCAATACTGTTAAAAAATGTTCAGTTATCATGAGATAATGAAATATGATCCAGTAAGGTCAGTTTTAGTGATAAATACTTATCAGACACCAACACACTGCACAGAGGTTTATAATACTAGACAACATTTTACAACTCAGGAAAGTTATGTTATGATCTTACTTTTTAAATGTCAATGTCACAACGTCCTCTAACAGGAAGGTCTACTTTAATTGATTGGCCATCACAGTACTATGACTGTCTCACGTGTAATCGACACAGCCTTATGCTCAGAGATCTTCACACGTAGAGGCATGTAGCTACAGCCTGACCAGATTTTTAAGACCAATAAAGATCTTCGACCAATATCCCTTTAACATAAACATAACATAACTAAACATTTTGATGAGCATCACTTAAATTTGATTGTTTAAGAATTGTGATTAAGGTATGTACTGAGCGCGACATTTAAACGTTTAAAAATCAACTTGTCAGTGCTCAATTATCAGTGAATTTTGCCAATTTATCGTCCGGGCCCTAAAGGGAAGGATGTGCAGGAGTGTGATAATATATTGGGCAGGAGCAGTGCTTTATCCATTAAGATAATGGATAAAGCACTGCTCCTGCATTGTTAATTATAGTACAGTGTCATATATTTATCCCCAGGTACTTTTCTATTTTGTCTGCAGTGGTACCTCTGATGATGAAATGTGCAACTTCTATATAATGTACTACATGGACCGCAAACATGCCATCCCCTACATGAACTGCATGGAGTCTGGCTCCAAAGAGCTGTTTCAGCATATTCCATCTGAGGCCAACGTTCCCATCGCTGTCAGTCCAGGTCATATGAACTCTATGATGCATATGAGACACTCAACAGGTACAAATGCATCAAATATGATTTATGTTGCATAACTGTAACTCATATTTATTCAATTTAGTATTTCTAGATTGTTATTATTTACAATCTGAAGACTATGAAGAAAGGGAAACTAAAAGTGTTATCGTTGATGCCTCTATCCTGTCACACACATCATATGTGTCAGCCGTACCCTTTTTCCTGTTGGGGATATTAAATGATGCTCTAGTCTGGTGTTGGGGAAAGATGAGTCACGATAGGTTGCCAGATCTTTGATAAAGTATTGGGCTTCCCTGACAAATGATAGCTGATCCATAATGCTAGTAGGTTCACCTTACCAGCTTTTAAATACAGTACTGCATCTTTGTTTCACAGCGTAGGTGTGTTGTGACCAACCTACATGGCTATTCCTGGATCAGGGGCAAGATGGCTTTGTGCAGTGCGAAGAAGGCTTAATAATGCTTAATTCAAAAGTTAGGATACATTTTGGCGGAAGAAAAACTGGCATGACCAAATTCACAGGGGTCCCCTGACCTCTCGCCTCAATATGTCTCAATGAAAACGGGTTCTCTGGATACCCACGAGTCATGGGTACAGACACGTCCCCTTTATGCTAATCCCATGCAGTTTGGGACAAAAATCATGCAGTTTTTTTGAATGCAGTATGAATGTATTATTTTCACATTTCTAAAAATGTTGTATTTCTAAACAATTGAAGTCACATACATTTGGTATGACTGGAAAGCTGAGACTCTTGTAGCTTTAATGACCCCAATTGTATTCATATCTGATGATTTTAGTCCCCATATCAGCCATCACAATGCCATTTTTTTAAACTTGACCTTACTGTATAAAATGAGCTGCTTTGAGCTGTAGGATAATCACAGCTTCATGAAACTTCACAGCCACAAACTACAGACTGAGGGCTTTCAGAGGATGTGTGGCTTTCCGATCACAATTCTTGCACAAATCTCCAAAACCAAATCACAGCATGGATTTTTTTTCTATGGTCTTGCTTTCTTAGTGTGCTATTTTGGAGGGATTTTTGACCATTTTTATCAATTCTTGAGTGTTCAACATTTTTTTAATTTGGCCCCAAATCTGTGTATCAACCCAACATTGCTGCAACAATTTATGAAACATAATAGAACATAGCAATGGTCATCATATACTTCTATCATAATGCTCTAAGCCCTTATACTCTTAACTTTCAAATTTCAATAGGTGACTGGCCAAAACACTATGTTTATTAAACATTTATGACTGGAAAAACTTGACAGTGCTGAGCTGCTTCTCGGGTTAATCTCCAGGTTCACAGCTTTCAGATGATGTACACCACTTTTATGTGACACATACTGTTGACCTGCTATCGCCCCCTAAAGCTCCCCTGCCCAACTAAAAAAAGACAAAAGTGGGTCTATGTTGGTTAGGTAGGGTTAAGGTGATTTGTGGGAACTGTATAGTGCCCGGTAAATAGATCTACAAATATGTCTAAGTGAGAGTAAGGACGAGGAATGAGTGTGACGTATGTGGTATAGAAAACACCTTCTTAATTTGGTACCATATCTTCAGGGAGTTTTTAATCATGAAATTGTTGCCTGAAATGGCTGTGTGTGGTCAAGAACTGGAAAATACGTGCATTTCCTGTTCAATGGCTGACCAAGCAGGGGTGGTGACATCCAATAATAACATTTATACTTTTCAAGTTATTGATCCCGTCCAAGCTTTCAGAATATGAACAGTAGCAAGACTGACAGAGTCCTAATATATGCAGACATTTAAACTTAGCAGTCTAAAGCTGACTTTAAAATAATGAACTTATTGCTGTGTGCCACAATCATATCAGAGTTTCTAGCCTAAAGCTAACATGGGTGTGAGTAATGCACACAATATTCATGTTTTATTGGGGGAAATCCCTATCTGTAGATATCATTATCAGTAAAATTCCATAATATAAATATATTCTGAAATGGCCATTGTCCATAATGAAAATGTTTACTTGGTGTATTAATATTTTGATGTTTATACTTTTGTACTTTTACTTAAGTAAGATTTTGAATGCAGGACTTTTACTTTGAACAGAGTATTTTTACACTGTAGTTTGTTACTTTTACTCAAGTAATAGATGTGTGTACTTCTTCCACCGCTGCTGACTATCTGCCCCCGCGGTCCATTAAGAACATACAAAGAGCACTGTAATGCTACTGCAGAGAGCCGTAGACTTCAGTATCCCTGCTGATATAAACTGTGCGACAGTGATCTCTGTTTCACTGTCACACATTATTTCACATCTCTGTGTTTTCTCAGCACTGTTTTGTGTGTTTTAATAAACCGGTTAATGTGTGAATTTTACGAAAGTGGAACATTATTCATTCATTTCATCATTACACCGCATTTATGAAAAAGATACACTTTTATTCACAGTAAACATTTCTGATACATTTCTGCTGCTCAAATGAGTCGAGTTTTTTTTATTGTGTATCATTTATTTCCGACCCGTATTTCTTTTATTTCCATGCAGTTCGGTTGAATAACGCATTATTAGAGCTTTCATGGACAGAATATAATATATTTTGTCCATATTCAGAGAAATCAGGTGTTTCATATCTGTTTACATGATAAATATTAGAATCCTGGTTACTCATTATTACTGCATGCTATGTGCACACGCGCAGTAATGTTTACAAAAAGGAACAATGAAAGATGAAGCGATATACAAAGTGAAACCTGTCCTGTACATTTAACACCACACACTTTTGAAACGTTTCTCTACGTCACCTTGTCTTGTTTAATTCAGCAACTTCATCATTTACATTTTTCACAAAGAACCTTTCTAAGTAAACTTTGTTTTTCTCCCAAAGATCATCAAGATAACAGATTGCTGTTGGATACAAACAAAGCACAGTCGGTTCTGGATCAGGGTGAGTTCGAGAACAATGAGCTGCACCACTATGTTAAAACAACTACACTAGGTTGAAAACGTATTTACTCTCCTGGACTTTGAACACAGTGGTTTTTACCAAGAAAAAGCTCCTGCTTGGTAATCATGCTGAATTCCACTTTTATTACCATTGTATTTTTCAGTGTGATATTGCCCTCAAGTTACCCATTTTTCGCAGCCATTTACTAGTGAACAACTAGATTATCCCCTTTTAGAATATAGAATTTAAGTTTCCTGTCACTAATTCATTGTTACAAAATAGGCACTTAGCAAATAAATAAATGAAGACATTGTTTAATGAACTTTTATACAAATAACTGAGGCTCATCCTAATTAATGTGTCATACATTAACAGACAGAAACATCTGGTTGGTTACTGGTTGCCAGCCCAGCTAGCAAAGCTAGCTAAATGATTTGCTCCTAATTGACATGATCTCAATGTATTTTGTCACCCTCCCCCACTATTCAGTTCACTGTTGTAATCAACTGGTAATTTCATGTATTACCATTTAGAGTGAAGCTATAATAGGAATTAGATCTCTGGCACTACTTACCTCTGTCTGGTTTCTACTGCTGTGAATTCACATTTTGGGAGCTTACTGGGCTGAAAAGCAGGATTAATGTGAATCAGCCAATGTGCTTCGTGGTTTATTTAGGCCTAATCGATGGAGACGTGTGTATTATGCCATCTCACATTGATTACAGTTCAACTGATATTATATTGCATACATACATACATTTTTCTTTTTTGGCTGCTGCAGCATGAGTCTGCTGTTGAAGCATTTATCACATATCTCTGTGTTCTCCTTTGTGGAAAAATCAGAAACCCAAAGAAAGAAAATATATATATATATATATATATAAATATAATATATTTTCAATTTTTTGGTTTCATGATAGCACCCCCTAGTTTTGCATTAATTCAACAGTATAACGTCTAAAGTATTTTCCTACATAGATGGAAACCTTATTTCAATACAGCCAATCAAATCTTGCATTAAGCAGTAACGTCAGCGCTCTATCACCGGCAGCAGTCTGCTGGACAACACACGAGCCACAGACTCTGAACAACCTCGTGAGCTTTCCCACTGAAGTCTCCTGTAATTTACAAACATAAACACACGTCTTGTCCTGCACCTTAGCTTGTTGAACGGGTGCACTGCTAAAGTCTGTTTGCAGACTAGATAGCTAACTACCTGCTTTGATGCAGCACATTAAACAGCATTTAAACATACCTGCAAATGAAACGTTGGTTTGGTTAGGTAATCAATAAGTTTAGAAGACATAGCCTCGGAGGGCACCTGTTTAGGTCCTGCAAAGGATGCAGCATGTTCTTCTCAAGGGATGCCATGGGCGGTTCCTCCCCTTCATCTTCTCTTGCCACCAACCCAGTTTGTGAACGAGTGAATGTGAGCAGAACAGCAGATTAACTTTGAAGGTAGTCGTCTACCCAGGCTAGCACGTCATTTAGGTCTTTTTGTGGTTCACTCGACCAGATGGTGTAGTTACATACTTTCACTTCCACTATCTAAAATGCCTTGCTCTCTTCTGCACATGCCCCTAAACTTAGTAATGACAAGTTCAGTTTGTAACAGACTTGTTCTATGTTTCTGGTAAGTACGAGAGTACAGGGTGGCTGTGGATCAGCAGGTAGAGTCGGTGGTTTGATCCCAGGCCCCTGCAGTCAACATCAACATCACAAAGTGTCCTTAGGCCAGATACTGAACTGAATCTCGATGGCATGACTAACCGTGTGTGAGTGTACGTAAATGTTTATCGCACCTTGTAGCCTCTGTATGAATGTGTGTCTGAATAGTTGATGTTTGTTGTAAAAGCAAATTGCAAAGACTAAAAAAGCAGTCACTTTACTCAACAAAAAAAAAACCTTGTCTACCATACTCAACACCTTTGCCACTGTAGTTAAAACTTAAAACCATGTAGTAGGAATGTTATCACTCTACCACGTCTAGAGTATTCAGTACGTGTGTATTTCAGCACGGGATCGCTTTGTCTGATCTGTGTCACAGAAACAAGATGCAGATTGTCTGGGCAGTAGTCGGGTTACTGCCTCTATCATGAACAGGATCACAGTTTGCCTTACGAGTCTGGGCAATGCCTGCATCCCTTGTCTTGACTAAGGTTCTTGCTAACTAGGGCCTCGGGCCATCACCCCCAGAGTCGTTGTGCTGCTGTCTTAGGCGCTGTGACCTGGTTTTGATGCCTACAGTTCTTTCTGGCTCAATGTTTGGGCTTTCTGGTTTGTGGTCACTTCTGTCTGACTCTGAAGCTCCCCCGTCATGACTTGGGCCTATCAAGCTGTCTTCCTGGCTCTTGTGCTCTGCAACAATGGTTTAGGTCAGAGGTGTCCAAACCTTTTTCAAAGAGGGCCAGATTTGATAATGTGAAGATGCCCGGGGCCAATAGTTCCTTCTGACATTTTTTAACCATAAAAGTTACATACAAATGCACTGTTATATAACAATTTTCATTGTCACAACTATCTTTATTTTTCAAATGGCAATGTAACCAAATATAAGCCACTCAGGCAGGCGTGACAAACTCTAAAAACACAATTCTGCTTTCATTCATATCTGGAGAGTCGGATAACATTTTACAAACTATATGGAATACCTTAAGCTTCCATGAAGTTGATAAATATCTCTACCTCATGTTCATTTTAAACAGGAGTTAGAAGTAATGCACAGTTTTATGTGCATTTTGCTCTTGTCTTTTACAAGATCATTCAGAAAGTAATAGTTTTGTGTCACATCATATCATGTTTTCATTTGACTCACAGGCGCGTGTGAATAATCGCTGTTGTGATGCCAGAGCAGCTTGGAGTTGGAGTTGCTTCACTTTTTCAGTACGGTCACTCCCTGTTAGTTTGTTATATGCATTAGCATGTTTTGTCTGGTAGTGTCTCTTTACATTGAATTCCTTAAACAAGGCATGTGTAAGGCCCCTTAGAGCAGTGCTGCCACCATGCGGTGAAAGGAGGAGCGGGCCATAAATAACACATTATATATTATAAGACCGAAGCTGCGGGCCGTATGAAATCTGACCACGGGCCGTGATTGGCCCCCGGGCCAGACTTTGGACATGCCTGGTTTAGATGATGCCAGACGGATTTACCTTCAACCTTGAGGGCCGTTGGGGTAACCAGGACCACTTTGAACAGTCCCTCTTTTTTGAGGGCTCGTTCCAGTTTCTTATGAACTTTCGAATATACTCCCAGTCTCTGGTTTGGACTTTCTTGAATTTCTCAGCTATTCTTCTGGCAACAGCACATTTTACCTGTTGAAGGATAGCTTTCTTCATGACAGTGTTTCACATAGTTAGAAAATTGTCCTTCAAGCTGCTGGAGGGGCGGCTTGTATGGTACTGCCTCGGCTCGACCCGTAAGCATTTCATGCGATGTTAGTTGCGTTATAAAGTCCATTAATCCTAATGGTAACACTTCATGTTACAATCTTCACAAATTTTAAATCATCTCTAGCAGTTTATTTACTAAATATAGACAACTATCAGTACTTATTCTCTCTGGGATTCTAAACTGAGGAAACTAGTCCCATTATCATTTCTGGAGAGCTGGGCATTTAACGATGGCCAGTGCCCTGGGCTGATGTATAGCATCCAAGAATTGTGCAACTGTTGCACCATGAGTGATATTGGACACCTCTACTCTTTGAAACCCACGCTGTTTTCATATGTTACCGTAGATGTGACAAATAACCATAAGCGTATGCAGAATCAGTATAGATGCTTATGCTTCTTTTAGCTGCTACTTTACAAGCTGCAGTTAGAACTTCAATCTCAGCCAAATAGCCTGAACATGGATGATCGAGCCTTAGGGCTTGAAGTTGCAAAAATGTTCAACCATCGTTGTTTAAAATGTCTGTAAAGACATCTGCCAGTTTACTTGCACAGATCTTGAGAGCTCAGCCAGGGATGCCATCAGGTCCAGGTGCCTTGTGTGAATTAATCCTTTTGGACACACCTGCCTTTAATATTACTTGTGGAAGTTCCTTTGGAAGAGATGCTGACATTACCTCAGCACTGCTGGTTTTCCTTTTGTAGTCTGTAATAGTTCTTAGTCTAGACCTCATGTAGTGTTGCAGCCGTAGTAGTTAGACTTCGCTTTGTCTCTGTCAGCTATCTGGGGTCGCAGACTGTGATTTCCTGTACTCATCCAAATCTCCAAGGTTGTAAGCATCAGTCCATGCTTTAAGTTAGTCACGGACTGCCCCAGGGCTTCTTCTATGCCTGTACAGCAGTCCTTGGTACAATGCCATCAATACATTTGCCAATGTAGCAAATGACCGATGTCCTGTCGGACCGGCACAGAATAGTGCACATCCTCGGTGTGTCACGTTTCAGTTCCTGCCTATAGGCAAGCAGAAGGTGAACTCAAACGTGATCTGATTTGTTGAAGGGGTGGCACTTTCTATCCTTCCCCGAAAGGAGTGTAAACATGGTTGAGCATGTTACCACCAAGTGTAGGACAGATGAAGTGTTGGGGATATCTCGTCATTCAAAAAAGGCAAACGTAGGGCTGTGGATCAACAAGCCATTGTTATGATACATAGATGAAACAAAGCAGCATTTGCCGACCATGTTCACACCACTCTTGCTCACCACTTAGCTGCGTTCCAGATGGCCATGGTGTTGTGAAAATATTTGTGTATTGTAAATGAAAATTGAAAAGAGCCTCTGTGTGTGCCCTCTTGACTTCAGTCTTCTGCTTGTTTTCCGTTTCTTTTCTTGTGCACTGATTTTGCTTAAGCTGCTTAACAGTTTATCAGAGTGGTTTATTTAACTGGCGGGCTCTGCCGGCGATTCAGCATGCTGACCGAAAAGCCGCCGACTACTGCCAACCGTGCGGGACACACCGCAAAACTAGGGCGTCAGCTTGGTGTGTCAGGGCCTGAACTCTTCTCTATCCAAACACAATCTTTCTATATCTCTAAGCTCAAAATAATTTTCTACGAGGTAATATCTACCAAACAACTTTTACACTATAGGCTATGTAGTGGACAATAAATATTTATTGTATTTTATCTTTACGATATCACTGACCCCATTGAAATATTTCATCAGCTTCTTAACAGCAGCGCTACATTTGCCCTGTATAGCAGACTTTGCCTATACTCTACAGTGTCCTTGTCCTTTATTTCCACTCTTTCCTATCCTTCTCTGTCTGTCTGTGCAGGTGGCCTCTATTCTCTTATGTCAAAGCTGCTAGGCCATAGCAAGGATGTAGTTCACATTCATAAGTACAACCCCAGCGAGATGCAGAGACCCCAGCCTGAGTTTGTGGCTCAGATTGATAACTTAATGAAAAATAAAGACCTGGGCTCTCCCAGTGCCAGACTGGCCTTCCAAACCAGGGAGGATCCTGTTTTGGTGAGGGACAGAGTCCACAGATTCCATCAGCTTGAGGCCACGGCCAAGCTGCCAAGAAGCAAGCTTCTAGCTGAAGGTGGGTCCTAGATGCTATTTTATCGTTGTCACTGATTCTTAAAACATACCCACTTCTTTTCTTTTTTTGGGTGGTCCAGTATTCATAAACTGTACAACCACACATACAAAGTACACATCTTTAGACACCCTTTCAGTTTTTGCAAAAATGATGTAATGACCTTTAAAGGTACAAGTTTTTAAACCAATGAAAAATAGATGGAATAGTATGTATGTAAACCTTATTGTTAAATCAAGGCTTTACTGTGAGAAAATCTGTTTCTTTTTCTCCCTGGCTGTTTCATCCTGCGTGTCCTACTCACTTCTGTCTCTTCTCTCCCTCGTTAATTTTTTTTAACACTGCTATTTTCAGTCTGAATGTCTGATAACTTATTAACTCTCTGCAATAGTATCTACATTTGTTCTGGCTACAGTTCAGAAAAGTTGCTTGTTTCAAAAGTGTCCTGTGGAGCTTATAAACAAGCAACAGTTTATATTCAGCGTTACTCATCAACGCACACCGTCTGCTTGCTTTTTTTGGTTGTAAAGAGAGAGAGATAGAGAGTGCTTATAGTTACTTAGTTACTTATAAGCCCAAAAGTGAAGCCATACAAAAGTCTATTGGAGAAATATTGAAAAGACAACAGGAAGTCGGCCATTTTGAGTTTTACAGCATTTTTTTTATAATTTGAGGGTGCTATACTTTAACAAACTCCTCCTTGAGATTTAATCCGATCATCTTCAAATTTGGTCGGTAGCATTTAAAGAAATCATGACTTTTCACTCAACAGCCTTGTCATGGCGTCGCAGCCATTTTGAGCAATTCACCATAAAACTGGAAGTTGTCACGGCCTGAAGACATATACACACCAATATTGACTCATAGTCACAGCGCCACCTACTGGGAACAGGAAGTTACAGTTGCTATACTTTGGCGTACTGCTCTTAGCAGGTTAACCAGATCACCCTCATATTTATTCAGCTCAATGTCAGACCTTCACCTTCGCAGACTGCAAAGCTTTTACGTTTTCATGGAGACGCATCATTCGCCATGAAACAGGAGGTCATTTTTTAAAGTCTAGGAATGCCTTAAATCTACATGCCAATAGGAGTCATCCTAGTCATGACACCACCTGCTGGCAACAGGAGGTCAGCCTTATGTGACAAACATCCCATTTTAATGACATTTACACAGTGTGGTCTATACTTGATGTACAAGAACATGACAGACGATTCATTTGTTCTCTCTAGTGCCACATAGTAGACACAGGAAGCGACCTCAGGCAGCTGCGGCACACCCCGACGTACGCAAAGTGAAAGGGCCTGCTCATCGTTGCTTGCAGTTTTAATTATTAGGGCCCGAGCACCGACAAAGTTGGAGTGGAGGACCAATTGAAACTGAAAAGATTATTAATATTATTATTATTATTATTATTATTATTATTAGAATTATTACGCTTTTTAATTGATCTCAATTCTGCTCAATATCCATTTTACCTCTTCATAAAAAGCAGTAAACTGTATGGTTTTCTTTAGCTGCCACAGGTAAGAGTAGATGTTACAGGCTATGAAAATATGGTGCAGGCACAGTAAAAAGTTATATGTCAACATTACATCACTATTTAATCAACATTCACAAAAACAAGTTTGAAAATGTGCATGTTTTCGCAGTATTTCAAAGACCACAATTAAATTAACTTTATACAAAAAAGTAATAAGTGCTATTGCTATTTTATTTTTTGTCAAATAACCTTATTTGCTGTTTTTCAGTTTTTTTTTTTCTTGTTCAGTGAGAGAAATCCAGTCTGTGTTGGGGTTGAACAAGTGCACTGAAGTCAGGTTGAATGACTGAGGTGGATATGCGAAGGACAGCTGACAGGTGATTGTCAGTGAGAGAGGATCTGTATCTGTATTTGTTAAACTTTCTCACTGAGAAAGTTTGTTCACATATGTAGGTAGATACAAAGAGAAGCAACATCTTCTGAGCATGCCTCCTCATGTGTGGAAACTTCTCCTCAGTGATACTGACTTACAGTGCTCTGCCAGTCATCAGACTGCAGGTCAATAAGTTTGAGCTGAACATCACTGGGTGCATTATCCACAGTGCAAGGGAGGCGTCGCGGCCATTTTGAGCAATTTGCCATAAAACAGGAAGTTGTGTAACTTCAGCATACATTGTCCGGTCTGCTCCAAATGTCTTATGGTGGATAGGCCTGAAGCTATCTATGTGCCAATATTGACTTATAGTCATACCGCCTATGTCGGGCAGGCATTGTCTTGGCTTCAAGGGTGTGAATACACACTGCAATAATGCTTGCAGTGTAGGTCCCTGAGTCATACCAAGTCATCACTGTAGGTATCACTGTCAGTTTGCTGGGAGTCACTATGGCTGGAAATACATACTGATGATCCTGGTCACTGAAATGTTGTCCAGTACTGTCTTCATAGTAACCACCGATCCTGGTAGCTGTAAAACAAGGATATAAGAAGTGTGACATGCGTAAAAAACAAATTGAGGAACAAAAATAACACGTATAGAAATGTCATTATACAACAGCAAAATCAGACCGAGTAATTAACCGGGCAAATTGGCACATTGCAACCGTGCATATATACAGCAAATTTTTTGTTTTTTTTGTTGTATGAATGCAATAGCTCTATGGATTTCACTACATAACCTCAATTAGAATGGTTGCAGGTGTGTCAATCAAGTGTGTTGGAGGGATCAGGAGGCTGCAGAGCAATGACAGGCATCACTAGCATACACTTCTCAGAGCGTTCAAAGTCTCTCTAAAGAGTCAGAATCATTTCACTACTGTTTTGGAACTTAACTCCCACAAATAGCACTTTGGCTGCAACTGGCTTCGATATATTTCTGATGCACACAAATATTTCTTGTTTTGAATAAATGTAATAGAAATGTACATATACTGTATGTATTTAAAAGTATTTGAAATTTTCATTAAAGAAATATTTAGATTTTGTTACATTTAAATACAAACAGTTTGTATTTGAATTTATGAACTGCTTTTCGTGTGTTAACTTTACTGTATTTTTGTGGGGGTTTTCTGTTGAGAAAATGCATTTTTCTCAACAGGGAATTATCTGTAGCTAATCAGATGTCTCCCTCCTTTTCTGCCAATCACAAGAGTACTCCCACAAGGTATAGCTTAATATTTCATGCACAGAGAGGTAACCTGGGAACATACTGTAGGTCAAAGAAAATTCAGGACTTCTCTTCCAAACACCGTAACTTCGGTACTGTTGTATAAATATTAGAGTTTGCAGGTTCAAAAAAGAATTCATTCGAGACGATCAGAGTCCGATGCAAAATAGTTTAATCTTTTAAAGAAAAGAGTTAAACCCGGGCGAGGTGTGGGCACCAGACCGACGAGTGGAAAGCAAAATACCTGATTTATGCTTCCCATACTCTGCTCCTTTTTGTTGGAGATTGGGGGAGGGACTATATTCCTCCTTCCTTTTTCCTTACATACCACTCCTTTGCACGTTTCTATAATGTTAAAAATTGCATCACATGTAAGATGATCTTACCCCCTGGGCAGCTGTTGTTGATATCAGCATCTTTGAGGTCTTTTATGTGAGGGCACACCTGGTCACATCCCCGGCGTTTGGCCATGTCTGTCCATATTAGGCATTTTTAATTGGCCAGGTGTTCATTTCTGCTGACACTACTTTTTCTGTGAAGCTGGCGGCTTTCCATAGTGAGACTGGTCATTTTTCACACTGACCTCATCCTTTTCAGATTACAAATTAGAACAGAGACAATCTCTACTTAACAATGGATACAATCAACATGCTGAATACTTGTGATTAACCTTATTACATTATATTATTTTGTAACACAGAGCATTTACTGGCGGAAAGTTTGCTACAACACTGATGAATCTCACTGCTTTTCTTGGCGGGACCCACCCTGCGTCGCATTCAAGCACTAGGATTGGCCAGGCGTCCATGCTCACGTTGGTTGATTGACAGCCAATCATGAGTAAAGAGGTCCGCATATTCCCTTCATTAACTGAATCAGATGAAATGCAGGTTCACCAGAAACTCCTTCAGCTCATTCTCTGACATCTCTGCTCCTGGCTGGAGGTGGAGCCGCTGCTTCCGGGCACAGCTCTCCACTTCACATCCAAGTTCTGCCTGCAAATTCGAAGGCGTCAGTGAACCCAGATGTGGGTCTATCCACGGATGGCTGGGATTCATAACAGCATGCACCCGGCGTGTGACAATTTGACATAAGCTATGTTAGGTTGGCAATTAGCTAACTTACTAGCTAACATTAGCATTAGCCAGCTGTCATATTACTAATATATTATATTACTAATACTGGCTGGTCCTGTCTCCTCTGACGAAATAGTAAATTGTAACATCAACACTACAAACCAATGCGTTGATTCCTAATGACAACTTTAGCTAGTAAGTTTGCTTCTTGCCAACCTAACTTAGTTACGTTTGATTGTTTCAACACTTCGCTGGTGTGCACAAGCCAAATGTGTGAACAGCTTTGCCAAAGCAAGCTGTCTGACTATTTTCCACGGGGAGATTTCTTTACCCCATTCCCATGTATTACTCTTACTGTATCGTTAATAAAGTTTGAGGTAAAAAAAAAGGTTCCAACCCTGTGCATGACGTGATAAATCATACCTCGTGGGAGTGCTATAATTTGGTTGGCTACAGATAATTCCCTGTTTGAAAAAATGCATTTGTGAATTTAGGGGGGTCTCAAAGAACCTACACACAAACCAGTCAAAGTAGTTAAATTTAGGTATACAGTTTGTATTTAAATGTAACAACATCTAAGTGTTTTGTAAACAAAACAAGAAATATGTGTCTGTGCTTCCAAAATATATTTGTGAACCCTCATTTTTTTTATATGAGGATTTTATTAGATTTTCTTTTTACATTTATATACAACGATAACTAAAAAAAAATATTTTTGTGGAGGGAGTCATTCAAAAACAAAAAATACATTTGAGAATCTTTCTGTGTTCATTTATTAATATTGAGACTGTTCTGATTCCATAATAGTGCACCCTCAATTACTTTTAGCCTTCAAACGCATTTTTGATTGCCTTTTTACACGTACACATCAGAACCTGTGAACATTCAAAATCAAATCAAGTTTATTTATATAGCCCAATATCACAAATTATACATTTGTCTCAGTGGGCTTTACAGCCTGTACAAGGTACGACACCCTCTGTCCTTAGACCCTCACATCGCACAAGGAAAAACTCCCTAAAACATACCCCACAATTAGTGGGGGAAATATGGAAGAAACCTCAGGGAGAGCAACTGAGGAGGGATCCCTCTCCCAGGACGGACAGACGTGCAATAGGTGATGTGTGTACAGAACAAACAGCATAGTTAAAAATACAACATGGACAATCTATGCGACAGAAAACATGATACGATGGTATATAAAAAAGATGGATCCAGGGGGATGTCAAGGCTTCCTGGCGTCAGGCAGGACCAGGGCAACAGGTGCAGCCACGATTCGCGGTCCAGAAGTAATCTTTAATAGTGGCAACCTGCCATATAAGGGACACAGAAACTCCGGGGATGATGCCCCGGATGGTGAGTTAGTAACATGCATTTAAGGGACATGAATGCATATCAATAGAGAGGGAGAGGAGGAGAACGAGAAAGATGGGGATTGCAATATGGGAATAGGGAACATTGCAAGAATATACAGTGATTACAGTGATTGCTCTTATCATTATGGACATATTTCACATTGGCTTTCATTTACTCAACCCGGAAGTCGGACATTTTTAATGATCTATCACTCTAAATGTGAAGGAATAGTCAATACCATGAGACGGCACACCAACTTTACATGCATATAACTTTTTGAAAATGAAAAGTTTGGTTGGATTAACCTTAAGACTTTCACAATGCTGAACTGCAAACCTTTTGAGTTGTCACAGAACAGTGTTGCCATGGTGGGGCAGAAAAACATACATGAAATGTGTAATGTGTCTACACTTGATAGACAGCAACATAATATATCATTTGTGCGTTATTTTTAACCACATAGTGGACACAGGAAGTGATATTTAACTCCTTCAAGCGGTCAGATATTCATGAAGTTGTTTTAGCCGACCTCCAGTAACACCACCATGGCTTCCGCCACCCCCCCGCCCCCCCCAGGGGTGCAAGGGCCAGTGTATCACTTCCTTTATTCTAAGTTTAAAATCATTTAAAGAGATGAGGTTCTCGAGTTTAAGCAAATCGTTTCAGAAGCAAGTTCTGTAGTGGAACAGGCTTGTTTTGCTTTCTCTGTACTAATAGAAGGCACTTTAAACAGTAGCCATTTGTGAAACTAGGATTATGACTTGATGCATTTAAAGGATTATCAGATGTTAGATTATGTTGGGAACTCATATTATGGCAATTTAGCCATTAGACTCAATTTCCCATGATACATTGTGTCAAAGCCCTCCCTCACTTCCTGCAACTTGATATCACCTAATTGTTTTCACACCTGGATGGGAAAATGCAGCTGATAAAAACACAACACAGAATCGTGGTCTCTATTTTTCTCTTTCTCCTCGGACCTCCGTGCCGCTGGTCTTCTTCTGTTCCGACTGAGTGTGGCGGGGGCCTCGGATAGCTCTCTGACCACTGGAACATAAACATAGCGGCACATGCAGAGAGTCGCTCTCTTTGTTTCTTCAAAGACTTTATTGTCATATGTACAAAAGCTACAGCATTGGCATGAACATCTAAAGTCCCAGGCTCCTCCAGCAATGCAACATACAGTATACCTAAGACATAAAAGTAATAAAATAGTGCAATAAAATAATAATGACATAATGGTTTAAGTAAAATGCAGGAATTTTGAAGTCTCTGTCCTGTTGACAATCCCCTACAACTCCTCCAGTGCTGTGTTTTCAGCGTCCGGCAGGACATACACTGCTGTAAACACAAAACAAAACAATTCCAGCAGCAGTTGGGAGAACAGAAGAAATGATCTCCACATCTGAGCACCATTTGTTGTTGACCATGAAGCTCCTACCTCCTCCCTTACTTTTCCCAGAGTTTATTGTCCGACCCTGGTGATGAATGGAGAATCCGTGTGGAGCCATGGAGGTGTTTGTGATCGTAGGGTCAAGCCAGATCTCCATGAAAACCATAACGTTACAGTGCTTACAGTTAACAGTACTAGAACAATCGGGTCTTGCCCCACTCTTTGACAGACTGCTTTCACCCTACTACGATCTACCTTGAGCCAGAGATACAGTAATCAACATTAAAAAGGAAACAGATATGGGAAACTTCTTTAATTCAGTTCCACAATGCCACCTTCACTTTTGACACCACGTGGATGCCTCGACCCATGTTTTCTCTCTCTGTGTGTGTGTGTGTGTGTGTGTGTGTGTAGACCATTTGGAGCAAGTGTCAGCGTGGCCTCAGAGTTCTCTCCAGTTGGGTCAGGTGTCAGGACTCGCCCTCGACTCAGATTCTAACCTGGTTATTTTCCACAGAGGTGACCACCACTGGGGAGCTGAGTAAGTCGCTTTCACTTTTTCATAAATCCATTTTTCTGTTGATACAGGGCATCTGTCAGTCCTTGAACCTGGAATTTTTTCATTTATAATGTTTGTTTGTTTATCTGGAGAGCTCACCACCACCTCTTTCAGCTGTCCATCAAATCCATCACAGGCAGAAAGCACAGATCTGGTTTAAATTACATCCCACATTTCCTCTTTTATAGGCCTTTCGATAATATAGGGAAAATATATCAGACAATTGGACAATGGCTGGTAATCTCAGCATATAGACAAAAGGTTACAATGTTGGAATCACACTGTCTGAACAACTAGACAGATAAAGACGTATAATAAGTGTCATAATTCATCCACATATTGTCTACTACTGAGCTGCCATTTGCAGCTGCTCATATTAGGCTCATTACTTTCATCAACCATATAACCAAAATACAAAACAAGCATGTTGTTAGTTCAGAGAAGCACTTACTTAATAGCCAACTATTCTCCAATTCCTGTTGGCTTTGTTATCCTCCCTCAATTTACTCGAGCACAGTCAGCTGATGCTAACAGGTGGCATTACAGTTAGCAGCAAGTTCCTATCTATGTAGCTAATATCGTATAAAATCTATAGCTTAACTCCACCCTGCTATCAGCTATACTATAGAATCTATACTATAGATGATAGCAGGATGGAGTTAAGGAAGAGAATCACTTCCTCTGTCTCTCTCTTCTCTGTCTCTCTGTCTGTCTCTCTGTCTGTCTCTCTCTCTGTCTCTCTGTCTGTCTCTCTCTCTCTGTCTGTCTCTCTCTTCTCTTTCTCTCTCTCTCTCTCTCTCTCTCTCTCTCTCTCTCTCTCTCTCTCGAACTATAATCAAAATTGTTTTTCAGCTCTTTTAACAGCCAGGCTAGATACCAGCAGAGGTCCCTCGGCCCTATCCAGCAGTCGACTATTCTGGTTGTAGACCCAGTGAAAGGCACCATCCTAAAGGCTTCTGGCAGAGACATGTAAGTTACAGTGTACTTAAGTTTTCCTCTTATGCTGAGTATGAACAGAGACAACCAGGTATTTTTGTATTGTTGTCCACCCTGAGTGGAAACTGTCTTGTAATGATTCATATCTCTGATGTTGCAGGTTTTATTTGCCTCATGGAATAACTACAGACAAGAATAATAATTATTGGGTCACAGATGTGGCTCTTCATCAGGTAATGTGCAAGACATCCTAAAGTCAGCCAGTCATTTATTACCATTTATAAGTTTCCTTAAACATATTAAATCATACAATCAAGTAACTAATGATTTACAAAAACAAAACATATTTACGGTGTAGCATATATAATATGCATATCATTTACGTCATGTAAATCATGTATTTTGTGAATTGTGGCAAACTTTTTTTTTTACACTTTTTTTCACTTTAAATTTGTTCCCATTTTAGAAAATCAAAGATAATGCCAGGTGTCCATTTCACAGAAAACTCTGGTCATTACTTCACATCTAGAAATACATTTCCTCAAACATTTCATAATGATGACCTAATCATTTACACATAATGTATTTACATTTGTAATTTGCAAATAATATATATATAATTATACACCATTAAAAGTCATTTGTAAGCAGTAGTTCTGATGCTAATGTATTCAGAACACAGATCAAATGTATGAACACATTATGAACCAGGACCCCTGCTGTACACCCATCAGGTGTTAAAGGTGAGCAGTGACGGCAGAGACAGAATGTTACTGGCACTCGGAGAGGCTTTCACACCCGGAAGTGACAGCAGCCACTTCTGCCAGCCCACTGATGTGGCTGTAGACACTGAGACGGGGAACATCTTTGTGTCTGATGGCTACTGCAATGCCAGGATACTGAAGTTCTCTGCTGATGGCAAATACCTGTCTGAGTGGGGTGCAGGTAGGAATCTGACTGTACACACGCACATACACCCACACTCCTGAATATTTTAAAGCAGGTCTTGTTAGACGAGGCTCGGTAACAAACATTTACAGTTTCACTTCCAGTAAATCCAACAAATGAAAATCACAGATATCTCTTTATGTGGAGAGCATTTTATGTTACAAGTGTTATTTCAGTGTCTAATATCTAGTTTTTCCTCTTGCGTACATTTTAAAAATGCCTATTTGTAGGATTTGAAAATGTGTAAATGAATGTAACACATAGACAGCATCAAATTAATTTTAGCAGGATATACAATAACATGAAATTCAAATGACAATGGTATTTTTTTTCTTTCACAATAAAATGTATAACATACTATGATGGCAGGACGGTTAGGCGAACATGTTGATCATAAACATAAACTTACTGTAAAACTCAACACGAAACCCATCTGGTCCAGGACACTTGAAACACTACATTGCACCTTCATAAATCTTCTCAATTAACAGGAAATTGATTAGCAGAAACTTCCTGAATCAAAGTTTTAATAACTTCAGTAGATTGAGATGGATTTCTAGCGTTATTGGATCTAAAGGACCCAACCATCAGTTTGAATTTGACCCGCGGCCCTCTGCATTCCAAAAAAATCTGGAAGCTTTGAGAAAAAAAGTTATTGTCTTCCCAATTTGGTGCATATACGTTGGCAAGAATTAACTTAGTATTAATTTAGATTTGGATATTTATTTTCACAGCTGGTACACAACAGATTTACACAAAGCAAAACAGCAACACATAGCAACTGAACACACAGATAGCATCATATATACATATGGCAACATACAGATATAGACAGTACAGAAAGTTCATGTATGCATCCATATATGTGTCAGTGAGGCAGATTGTTCAGGGCCGCTATTGCAGATGGAACAAAACTTGAGCTGAAGCGACTCCTTCTTCATTTGAGTGTGTGTGTCTCTGAGCAGCAGGGGGTCATGTGAAGTATTGCTTCACAGGGTGTTCACTGGCATCTGATAGTGTGTAGGCTCGACGTGTGATGGCTCTGAGCTTCATATCTGACACACTGGATGTGGGGGGGGCGGGTGATTTTGGAGGCAGTGTGTGTGATGCTGCTGAGTTTGCTTTTGTTGGAGATGATTAGCATGGTGGAAAAGCAGGAGGAACAGTACATATGGGTTGGATCAGGCTTTTGTAAAGCAACAGCATGAGGTGGGGGGAAACTGCTCAGAGTTTACGGATTACAAGGATTCTTTGCTGGGATTGTTTTTGGATGTCAGTGATGTGTTGATCAAAACTGAGTTTTATTGTTATATGGTGAGTCTGACATTTTAAGTTGCTCAACTGTCTTGTCGTGGATGGAGGTGGGGTTCAGTACAGTGTGTGGTGTGAGAGATGTACTAATGAACAGTTCTTCAGCACACTGGTGCAGCAGAGTTGCGGGCGGCCCGCAGTTCACGAACAGGGACTAAACCTCTGACTATTTAACTTTCTGGTTTTGATTATTTTATTTAAAGTTATTTACAGAATTAAAACTAATTTGCTTCACATATTTAATTCCATATTTGAAAGGTGAAAGTCTCACCTGTGGAACGACACTTCAATTACTGATTAAAACCTGATGAGTGGAATTAAAAATGAACAGAAACACAGAAACATTGATGACAACCCTCTGTTATCATGATACATTTGTATACATATGTACATACAGTATACATGTCTATATGTGCATCTATATACCTTTATGCACAACCAATGAGTGACATAACATAAAATCAATGCAAGTCAGTCTCAATACTATAGGAGGGAGAAGAAGGGAAGAAGATTGTGTGTGTAACAGGTGAAAAGAGGCGACAATCACTAAGACCTTAGTTTCTATATCAAACTCAACATGTGAAAGCAAAACTTCCAGTTAAAATAATTTAGCTCAACATAAAACATATCAATTAAAGTACATTGTTATTGGGTTTGTAGCTTAGTATTCTTCCTTCACTTTTTGCTGGTTTGTCCTTACTCAGAAATCAGAATACTGTCGAGTTGCTATCACCAAAGTAGGCTACACATGACAAAGAACAAGAACAAGTGAACTAATGAACTTTCTCCCACCCGCTGAAGCTTCTTCCCAAACAAGACTCAAGCACCCCTCCAGTAAATTCTCCTGAGTTCTCCTAAGAAACATAGAAGAAATAGTAGCCTGTTAAAGCTCCTACCACGCCAATGTAACGACAATTACATAGGCGTAAACAACAACAAAAATAAAATAAAAGCACAGTTTACCACGTAAGGTGCGTTAAACAAACAACACAATACATAGAAGGTGATAGAGAGGATATTATTGGAAAAAACTGAATACATCCTATCTGAATTTTGTATAAGGGAAGGTTTTTTTTTTTTTTTTTATCGGTTCTCATTTGAAATTCAGAGCAGAGGGATTGTCTCTATAAGTAAGTTAATAAGTTGTTTTTTCTTGAGGTGGCGTAGCTCAGTAGGGACCAGAGGTTCACTGAGTCAAGTCCCTGAATGGACCAAGTATAGACTGTGGACTGGTACTTTGAGAGGTGCCCTTCAGCAAGGTACTGAATCCCCACACTGCTCCCTGGGCGCTGTACTGTATAGTGGATGCCCACTGTACCTAATACTAGGATGGGTTAAATGCAGAGTCTAAATGTCCCTGTGTGTGTACATGTGACCACTAGAAGAGGATTTAAAAAAATCCTTCCATTTCCACAATGGGAGCAGCTAACAGCGAAAACATTGCAAACAGCGTGCAAACCTGAGGAACCGGAGGTTGGCGGATACTTATACAGTTTGTCTGGCTCAGAAAGGTCCAAGGCTTTATCTTTGGCCTGCTCAGGTAGTCACTGAAAAGTGACTGCTACTTAACGGAGCTTTGGAAAACGTCCAACAGGTTCCCCGGTAGATCCGTTTTATAAGACTTATATGAACAAACCTTACTTAAAAAAGTAAGAGAGGTTTAGAGTATGAATACAAAAAAAAACTTGCTTGATCCCTTCTGTTTTTGGTATGTGACTGAGGGTTCAGTCGCAGTGCATTAATTTAATTTGATCTTTTTTTGTATGAGTATGAAAATATTAGTACTTTTTCAGTCAGATTCTTACATGAAGTGCTACCATATATTAGTGTATTGTGATTAAGGTTAGACCAATTTTTGATTTCCAATTTTGATACTGATGGCAGATTTCCCTTTCAAAATTGTTATACTAGGTGGTAAGTTATATTTTCTTCATAGATAACTGATTTATTAATAATGAGATATTTCAGTAGGTTTACGTCTGTGTGTTGTGTTGCAGTGATATCTCCTGAAGTTAGCATGCTAACAGCTAGCTGCTCCGTCCAGTGTGTAATACCACTTGTTCCTCTTGAGGTGATAGTGAGTCAGTGTAGCTCCAGTCTGCCTCAGTACAGAGGGAGAAGAAGTGCAGCTGCCTGACTCAGACTCAGAGCTTGTCTACATCACATCCATGATCCCTGCACGTGTTATTAGTTTGTTTCGATTGAATCCAAAGTGGTATAAACGAGTAAACGACTGGCAGCCTCTCTTCGTCTGCAGGAGCTGCTTCGCCGGGAGTAGAGAGTGATGAATTTAGATTATATTGACCCAGAAGTAGAGGTGGAATACTGCCCCCAATTACTTATAAGCAGGTGGCTTGGAACTACAAATTGTACCTTTTAAACCAATGCACCAGTGGATACCATCTGCACATATTCAGCTGTCTTGTTCTTTTTTCTTACTAAAGGCTCATCAGACAGGAGGAGGCGCATACCATTGCGGATTCCCCACAGCCTGGTTTTCCTTCCCGACAGACAGGAAATCTGTGTGGCTGACAGGGAAAACGGACGTATCCAGTGCTTCATAGCCGAAACTGGAGAGTTTGTCAAGGAAATAAAGAAAGAGGAGTTTGGAGGGGAGGTGTTTGCCATCACCTTCAGCCCTGCTGGAGGTGAGTTCACTGTCCAGGGACATTCATCACATCCCTTGTCCCTCGCTTTATTTTCCCTGTTGCTCAGTTCCCAAACTGTGGTTCTAGAACTGTTTAAACATTGAGTTTTATACCCCACTAGGTAAATCTTGCATTATCTTCCTTTTCAATCCCTCTTCAGTCCTAATGAGGCTTGTGAAAAGCTGTATAATGTCTTCCATTGGCCTGAAGGAGTTTTGCTAAGTATAACCCGGATGACATCGCAATCATTCGGGGTTATGTTATCTTGGGCTCAGGCACAAACAGAAAGCATGTGTTACAAACTGGAAGTGTAACACAGGCAGGGTCTGACAAAAGATGCTATTGAACTGCATAATGAGTCATTTAGTATTCAGTGTTTTGGGAGCTTGATCCATTCTTAAGGATAAAAGTCAGGATATTTTAGCTAGAAATGCTAGAATATGCCTTTACTAAATGTGTGTGTGTGTGTGTGTGTGTGTGTGTGTGTGTGTGTGTGTGTGTGTGTGTGTGTGTGTGTGTGTGTGTGTGTGTGTGTGTGTGTGTGTGTGTGTGTGTGTGTGTGTGTGTGTGTGTGTGTGTGTGTGTGTGTGTGTGTGTGTGTGTGTGTGTGTGTGTGTGTG
>CALSBV010012209.1:171810-196583 GCA_943590825.1 Bovichtus diacanthus | reverse complement strand
GGTGTGTGTGTGTGTGTGTGTGTGTGTGTGTGTGTGTGTGTGTGTGTGTGTGTGTGTGTGAAGATGGCTTGATCTTTGCAGTAAATGGAGAATCTCCGTATCGCTCAGCTCCACTCAGAGGTTTTGTAATTGATTATTCAACCATGGATATTTTGGATACCTTCAGCCCAGAGAAAAAGGTAATCATACACACAGACACGTTCTCAGTTTTTCAACTGTTTCTATCAATACAACATGAAGCACTAGTGAAGGCTGTGTATGATTATAGACGTCAACTTATGAGCCACTACTCATTCATAATTCTTTTAGATGGATGACATTTAAACAAGGTCCTCAGCTAAAATTGAACCTGGGATGTTGCAGTTGTTTGATCTTAACCAAATGTTCACCAGAACACCCCACAATCCAGCTGTGCGTGGTGCTCCACAACCACGTGCCTTGAGCTAAAAGTTAAGGATTTGGGACCTTATTGTTTTTGTTTATTTTTTGTTTTTTTTACAAAGGGTCCTAACAACATGATGGAACTCTGCTGTGTATTCTTCCTTGGACTGCAGTGTCTTGTTGGCTTATGACATTTAACCTTACCTCAGATAATGTTCACCATTTGCAACTGTGATCTTCTCACTATCTATTATAAAACTGCAAACTTACTCAGTTATTTCGTCCACTGACATATTATCGAGATTGAACAACAATGTATACACTCTGTCCAGATGTATTTTCTTGTACATAGAATTTTCTCACCTTACTTTAAACAAATGGTGTCCCTATCCCTAATAGATCAAACTATTATCAACTGTACGGTAGTTGCTTTTCCAGTCTCTATAATAACCACATCTGCCTTTCAGTACACAAACGTAAGGTTTTCTACATATTTCTAATTGCCTAAATCTCTATGTAAATTGGTGTATTTTCACTTTGGTGTATGAATCATTTTTCTTACCTTAACTTTTGCATTAAGCGGAATTTTTTTGTCATTTACAGGAGTTTAAAATGCCTCACGACATAGTTGAAACCAGGGATGGCTGTGTGTTTGTCGGGGATGCAGGCATTAAATCAGTCTTCAAGTTCACCACTGAGAGTAAGTTCAGCTTTATTAAGACTATAATGAATCTAAACTGTTACATGTTCTCATGTGCAGAATTCATCTGTATGTATGCATTAAGTGAAATTCATAATTACTATTATGATGTTGTAGATGTTGGTGAGAATACAGAAATCATTTTATTAAGTTCTTAAGTTTTTCAATTTTATTATATTATGTCTTTTTTATTGGGGCTTTGCAGATGAACTCTCTACCTGTAATATAACTTTGCCGTGTTATTAACCTGTTTCCACCACTGGATTAAAAAAATACCTTGATTCGTTTTTTTATCTTAATTTTCCAGAGTTACATCGCTCCGTCAAGAAAGCTGGAATCGAGGTTCAGGAACTTGAAGGTGAGTATTTTTGAATTTTCCAGTTGTTATATTCATCATGATAATAAGAGTACTTGCTACTGCTGAGGGTCTGAGGTACGTCAGGATAGCTCTGTCCTGTTTCTCACGATGTGTGTGAAGATGCGCATCAACGTCCAGAAAACAGCATTCAGTCCCCAACAAGCACATACGGGCCGCTTTATCTGACCTCTTCTTCTTACTGTACGACGTGTCCAGCGTATGCTATTGGTTTCAAATGTTGCTGATTTGTGTTGCACTTACTATTACCCAGCCGTCTTCCAAAAGTTTGGTATTTTCCTGACGTTAAAGATTTGCTTTCCCCGTCTGCCCGGTCATATCGTGCTCAGCGCAGATCACTCGGTGCACAGATGGAGGATGAGGCAAATGAGGCAGTGTGAAGCCAGTTGTTGGAAGTAGTTGAATAGAAATCATAGAACAAAGTATGATCACCAGACCAGGTTTGTCAACTCCACAGGGTCAGCATGTGTTGATTTGGAATTTATTTGATTTTGGGCAATGACGAGTGTTTGTATTAAAAAAGACACTGGGGTTGACAGCAGGATGTTGAGCAAACATTACTATTTGTGAAGATAACGTCCACTGCTTATTTCTGCCACTCCAGTGTAATCATGAAAGTCTGATGTTGAAAGCTTGGATATGATTGGAGATATCCTTATGTTTGGTTAAAAAAAAAATTGTATAATAAATAAAGGAATAAAAAAGAGATCATGGATTGGAAACCCTGTTAATCATAACGTTTCTCTCTTAATAGAAATGGAGACGTTTGTTCAAACTAAAGTGAGGCCGGAGCTCAATATGTCGAAGACAGCAGCCATCCAAGAGAAGCAATCTGTGGCTCTACAGCCTCAACCACTGGAAGAAGCAGAAGAGGAGAAGAAGAAGAGTGCAGCAAAGCCAAACCGAGAGCAGGGTGTGCTGCCGGCAGTTATCACCACCCTGCTGCTCATCCCTCTACTAGTGGTCATCTCCATTGGAGTCTTTATCTGCTGGAGGAAAAACAGTATGTATGACTCAAAAAACTTTGATATTGATATTGTTAAATATACAAAATAGAAAGAATAACATTACATTTAAATTAAGCCTGACAAGAGTCTTCTGTCGGGTTTGTGTGCACTTTAGAGGACTCATTGTGTTCATCGTGATTGCACAGCAGTGAGAAGTTGGCTTTGAAAAAGAAAAAGGTTTTAAACCAGCACTGCTATTGGTGGAAGCTCTTGATTTAAAAACAATAGAGAGAAAAGGAGAAAGCGTTCCAAGTTGAAGTGGATAAAGTTAGAGCGAGCTGTGGCAGCTTCTGGTATTAAGCAGGCGCACACTCTACTGCCAACTTCTGATCACAATTCAGTGGACAATATTTTCCGAAATGTTTGACAAAATGACAATGGGAAGTTATTGGGCACTTTTGGTGAAGAGTGCTGAGAGTGGAACGCTTAGGGAGCCGCTTTAGCGCTAGATAGTCGCACAGGTTTAGAATATGCTGATTTGAGGAAAGCAGTGCTGTAATACGGTATTACTCCAGAAACCTACAGAAGGACAACATGGAGAATCTAATCTGGATTTGTGGAGGAAATAGGAAGTAGCACCAGACCAATGGCTAATTTTTACTGGCATTGGTCTTGAAATATAAATCTATTTGAAAGAGCGTGACATCAGTAGCCCAAAAGGTACATCTCACCGAGGTTGTCATATGGTTGATTGACTGTGAGTAGCACAGAAAATCGTTCGATCCCCGGCTTCTGCAGTCAGCATGTTGAAGTGTCCTTGGGCAAGATACTGAACCCCACATTGCTCCCGATGGCTAACGGTGTGTGTGTGTGTGTGTGTGTGTGTGTGTGTGTGTGTGTGTGTGTGAGTGTGAGTGAGTGTGTGTGGATGGTTATCACTGATGAGCATGTGGCACCTTGTACAGTAGCCTCTGAATGGGTGAATGCTGGCGTGTAGTAAAGCACTTTGAGTGATCGCAAAGATTGGAAAAGTGCTATATAAATGCAGAACATTTAGCTGCTGAAGTACGGGGACTGTTGACTTTCGTGTGTGACCGAATGCAGCTCACGCAGTTTTTCGAGTTTCTGTCAATGTTTCGTTTCCAGGTTGGCTTTTATTACAGCACCACTGCTGGGGTGTGGTCGGAAGCATATCAGGAGCCTTGTTTTAGATCAAAGAGCACCTTGTGACTGAAAGCTCCAGATTTGGTGCGATTTGTTGTGAAATTGTTGAATAATTTGGGGCTCATGTTGCCGTGGTGGTGACAGAATATGGTGTTTTATTTAGACCACGATCAGTTAGCTTCCCTGCCCAAATTCCAGTGTTCTAGTGCTCAGATGGAGCCTGGTGTTGTTAACGTGTAACATTCAGTTCAAGCACATTATATAATTATATAATATTATATTAATTATATTATAAAACCCTAATTGGGGTTTATAAAATCAAAAGGTAATATCAATTGAAGTCATTAATGTAAGACTTGTTTCCACTTCAAAAAGATTTAAAAAGTTGTCCTGAATATAGGTAAATAATAGAATGCTAAAAACATGTTGGCCTGCTCTGTGTGTTTTGTTGGCTTTTGTATTACTTGATCTAGTACTTGGTCAAAATTCAGCTCAATATCGTTGAATAATGTTTGTTTGCAGACCGATGTGAGGTGAAAACTGAACCCAGCTCCGTGGGAGGGATCTTTGGAAAAATAAGAGGTAAGTCCAAAAAATGCCTCTCACCTTCTGCATACTGCCTCTGACCTGAGCAGGACTCCCCTCATCCCCTACTTTTAAAATTAGCAATCCAATGTAATATACTTGAAACCCAACTTCAAAGCAAACTTTGTTTTTCAATACAAAAGTGGGCTAATGCATCTTAAATTGTGTTAATTAAATTTAACAGAAAATATTGGTGTACTAAACATTACTCAGGTCCTGTAAAAAAAAAAAAAAAAAACTACATGTAGGCAGACAGAGTGGCACAGGTTACAGCTCTGTCATGCAATATGCATTCCACCACAAAAGAAACTGCATCGGAACATTGAAGTTATATGTAAATTGAAAAGTAAGAACATTTACTCTGTACTTAAGGTGAGATTTGAGCTGCTTTACCTTTTCCTGAGTATTTCCATTAATTTGACAGCTATAGTTATACTATGAAGATTCCGTTTTTTTATACAAAGCGTATGATAAGCTTGTAAAAATCAAGTAAAGATCAAATATGAGATTAAACTAGGGATGTCCCAAAATATGTTTGGCCTCGTTTTCAATCCAAGTCTTGCAATACCAAGTTCTATTCACTTAACTGTTAATAAATATCTATTAAAGCTCTCTAGCACATTGAAATAACAGCTGTAAACTACTTCATCTGACACACCTTATTTTTCACAACTCTCCCATAGCGAGGGTCCTTGTTTAAAACTATTCAGCGTATAAACTTAAATTATTGATATGATATGAATGAAAGTTTAACTGGGAGAATGCGACTGAAATTGACGTGATGGGATCTGCTAGAGAAGACGCTTCACTCTGCTGGAGTTGTTGGACCGACAGAAACACGGTGATGTTACAAAGTGGAGCTTCTTCTGTCATGAATGATTTTTGGCTGAGTGCAGACTCTGGCTGCTGGGAACGCTTTAACCAGACAACAGACACGTTTAACTTTGGCCTACCATCAAGGTACTTTCAGAATTACCATTAAGAAGCTACAGCTAATTAACAGCAACGACGGCTGAGTGGACAACATCTTCCACAAATGAGAAGCTTCTACCTGAATGTGTTGTGCGTATAATACGAGAGGAGGAAACAGACTTGTTAGCATCTGCGTTTAGTTAATCCGTGTATATATACACACACCACAGCCAGATAATGTTTTGCATTCACACACAGTTTTCATTTGGACACACACACACACATAATGTTTCACATACACACAATCCAACTTTCATTTGGATATGTAGCAGAATGCTTGCATATCTCACTATGCAAGCATTTCATGATAGTTGGAACAATACACTGGAATAATAAATGAGGGAAAAACGTGCTACATTCTTCTGGATTTTTGTATCGACCTTTATGTCCCACACTCCTAAATATTATACATATATAATAGCTGCCCACTGCTCCTGGGTTCATGCAGAGTTAATGATGTGTGACGATCAAGAGTTGATTTGATGAAAATCCTCCATTTCCATTCCATCTAAATTATAAGATGTATAAAAATAAATATAATATAAAAAAGGTTTTTCAGTCATCAGTTCAACAACTCAGCAAATAATATCAAAGCTACATGGAATATGTATAATAATGGTATACATTTTGAAATATTATTCATGCTGCAAACTAAAAAACTTTTTTTGACTTGTTTTAAACCATTAATTAAACCATTTGAAATGTATTTTCATTCTTGAACATTACTTGGTGACAATTCCGAACTATTAATTTATAGCCAGCTGACATGAGGTTAGCCTGTTTCATAATTAATTGTGTGTATTTTGTCAGATTATTTGAATCGACAGGCTAATAATAAAGATAGGTTACCAGCAGATCTGCAATAATATCTAAATCATGCGATCACAATGTTAAAATAAGTTAAAAAACTAAAATTTTAGGTAATTTTCCAACAGCACTGACAGATGGCCAACTTCAATAACTCCATAATCCACAAACAACAACAAGCGCTCCTGGTCCCAGCCGTGTGCATCACTTTTTAGTGTCCCCTGGAAACAGTTTCCGTTGTGTTGTGAGTTTATTGCAGCGCATTTTGTATTTGCAGTGCTCTTTATAAATGCTGCGTACGTGTTGTCAAGTTGGTGAAAATGTTTCTTCATTTACATGTGTGTTGGTACATTCGTGTTTTTGAATTTGCATCATTTCTGAATCTGCAGCACGTTTCTCCTAATGGAAATGTTTTTGGGCCGTTACAAACAGCCACCACCCCCTGTCAGCCACCGTATGTATAGCTCTGTTACAATTAGTAGACAAGATTCTTCATGCCTTAGAAAAGAAACAGTTTGCATGTGGTACTTTTCTGGATTTCTCTCAAGCGTTTGATGCTTTTGATCATAACATTTTGCTTCCTAAAAATTGCATAAATATGGATTTCATGGCCATATAGTGGCTCAGGAATTATGTTTATAATAGGGAGCAATATGTAAGCATCAGTGGTTTAGACTCTAAAAAGGCTATGACACAGTGTGGGGTACCACAAGGTTCAATTTTAGGACACTTACTGTTTCTTATCTACATAAACGATCTTTCAGCAGTGTCCAACACATATTTCCAATATTATTTGCAGACGATACTAATCTACTTACCTCAAATAATAAATTGACAGTACTCATTAATGAAGAAAACACTGGCCTTCTTGCATACTCAAGATGGTTTCAGACCAAATAAATTGGCATTAAATGTGAAAAAATCAAATTTTATGATATATGCATGAAGATGAATTATTATTCGGAACTAGAAAATTGTGTATCGAGAGTGACTTAAGTTACATCAATAAGATTTCTAGGGATCTTAATTGGGGAGAAAGTTGCTTGGAAAGATCATAGTTTTGTTTGTAAGTAGGTTACAACATATCTTTGTACCTGATCACACTTGAACTGGTTCCCAAGCCAAGTCCCTACTGAGCTACTGCCGGCCCTAAAATTTTAATGTATTGGCCATTTTTAATAGTAACATTCCTCACATACCTACCAATGTATCGTACATAGTAAGAGCAGTACTCGTTAAACGGTTGTAGAGTCCCATTATGGAAAACCAACTGGTACAAAATGAGACTCAAAAGATTTTGTATTGAATAATCATGTTTTTGTCTTCAACCTTTTGTCATCATGACCATGTCTATATTTTCTAGAAATTAATAATTAGATTTTGATTTGTTTTTAACATAGTGCTGTTTTGTATCATTACCAGCTAATACTAGCTTACAATGTGATTAGACATGTAAACATTTTGGAGGCTTTGAGGTTTGAAGTTTCTAGTGCCAAAAATCTCCTTAAATCTTCCTTGAGAAGGAAACATTTGTGAAAACTGTAGATAATCATTTTGTTATTGGCAAGTTATTTCTTTCCAGGAAGCCTTTATTGACATCCTCCTGGATCCATCTTTTTAATATACGAATTTCATATCATAAAATTAATATAAATTTCATATATATATTCGTATCATGTTTTCTGTCGCATAGATTGTCTATGTTGTATTTTGAACTGTGTTGTTGGTTCTGTACACACTTTTACAGTGTGTCCGTCCTGGGAGAGGGATCCTCCTCAGTCTCTCCCTGAGGTTTCTTCCATATTTCCCCCACTAATTGTTTCTTTTAGAGAGTTTTTCCTTGTGCTGCGAGGGTCTAAGGACAGAGGGGGTCGTATCCTGTACAGTCTGTAAAGCCCACTGAGACTAATGTATAATTTGTGATATAATATATATAGATGGTATAGAATAGATGATATATATATATATAAATAAACTTGAAACTTGACTTCCTCTTTGGTGTTTTCTCTTCTGGCCAGGTAAAGCTGTGGGCAGTCTGAACCTGGGGAACTTCTTTGCATCCCATAAGGGTTACAGTCGTCAAGGCTTCGACCAGCTGAGTACTGAAGGCAGCGACCAGGAGAGAAATGATGCGGACAGCAGCGACTCGGAGAACGAGGAGTACTCTGCTCTGCCGCCTCCTCAGTCCTCCTCTTAGCCTCTCTGTGGCCAGCACCAACCTTCTGCTTACATTGCTAAGATGTATGTTATTCTTCATGTGTCTAACTGTTGTGTAAGCTGCCAATCTTATTATTTATATATTTTAAAATATGCTGTATTTAAAAATAATTTTGCCTAATTTAGACAAATTATTTAATTTACCTGTGGTCTTGATACAGCCTTGGTAACACATTTCACACACTTCACTATGAAAGATTGTTTTCCCCAAATCAAAATTGCATTTAGTGATATTATTGACACAATCCCTTGGATAAATGTTTAAAATATGTGGTGTCAGATTCAGCCTTAAAACAAGACCATACCTGCCAACAGGCTGAGGTCACTCTCCTTTGTGTTTGTTCAGTTTCACTTGTTTCTTGTTTTCTTCAAATGAGTATGAGGAACTTTTCTATTGAATTCTTGAAATAAGTTGTTTTGTTTTGAAACAGGTAAAACAAATCTAAGCCCATTGCTAGATTTTTATTTTAACCAAACTTCACTCAAAATTTATATGACTGAAATGTGTCGAACATTTCACATTTAGTCAGGTGATATTATTCACTTGTACTCGAAGCGACCTGTTTGGAACCTCCAGGGCTCTGTTTTCATGGCGGTACTATGACCAGCACAAGCAGCACTGCAACACTTTGGTATTTCACTGACCTTGACATTTGCTGATCTGTATGCCCGGTGCACAGGGGGATAGATGTGCAGACGGGCGAGAGTGCAGAAAGAGAAGTTTTGGGAGAAGTTGGATCTCAGAAACAGAGATGTTTCAAAGACACTCCACTGCAAATTGGTTTATTTTGCCAACCAGAGAAAACTAAATACTTGGTGAGAATGTTGTAAATAAACATTCTGACAAGAAGATGCCTTTATAACAAACCAACTTTCAACTGCTTTAATGTGGATAAAGCCCCTGAATGTAACTTAATGATCTTTGGATGAATATGGGCGATTCTTAGAGTATCTATTGGGCATATCTGCTTTATAATGTGTGACAGTTCAGTTCAATAAATGTCTGCAGAGATCTGAAGAAACATGTTGCCCCGGCAGAGTGCAGTGGCACGACGCATGATTATTCACTATTTTAATCTTCATTTGTTGTGGACTCCTGTGGAGGCATCACTGCACTCAGCAGAGTTTGTGAGGTTGTGTGTGAATCCATGCACACATGGATGCAAGTGCTACTTTCTTTTTGCGAATTCCCACTTTTTCTTTCTATTGTCATGGTAGTAATTATCCGTAAGCCCCCTCCCCATCTGACTCTGGCTATAGATTTGTGCCGCTCTGCCCCCTCCAGACAACACTCTGACCTCCTTGATAAGCCTTCCACCGGCCCATTTGCACTTTGCGCGGCTGCACATACATGAACCAAAGTGTCTTTGAGATGCCCACAGTCTGCTGCTTGTGCCGGTCGCTGTGCTTGCTCCATTAAAACTGAATACTGCTGTTGGCTGTTTATTTTGCTGTTCAGTGTTTTGGTTCTGCTGGACTGGAACTGGACATAAATACCGCGTTTTTCATGACATTTCAATATCTGAGTATGGATTTAACTAAGAAACATTAATCATGGCAATTTTATTTTGATATTAAAAATTAATAGTTAACCGCACTGATATAGTTTACGATATAGAACGTTTAGATTTATGAGAAAAAGTGCATCCTTCCTAACATAAATCTGTAGTAAAGCTACTCATATGGCATTATTTCAACATGATTGTTTGGTCCATAATTTAGTAACATTTAATATTTATTTTGTGCCTTTTTATGTCTGTATTTTGCTTTTATTCAGCACCTACCATTACAACATGTACCATGGGATGAAAATAGCTGCTGCTAGTAGAGCTTGTACTATATTGATTTCTCTTCAATTCAAGTGAATGGAAAATAGATATTACTTTGTGTGTGTGTGTGTGTGTGTGTGTGTGTGTGTGTGTGTGTGTGTGTGTGTGTGTGTGGGCGGGCGGGCGGGCGGGCGGGCGGGCGGGCGGGCGGGCGGGCGGGCGTGCGTGTGCACGATGCCAATCAAACAGCCAAGTCTTAAGCACTGTAACTATGACTTCAAACTCACTAACTACAGACGTTATAAAGAAAAGAAACAGCCTGAATGGAGGAACATACAGTACATCTTACACGGAACCACATTGGTCTGTTAGGAACTTTTAATTATTTCCCTACAAATCATATATACTTGATATCTTGGCTTTCCATTTTTAAATGCATGCTGTACTCTCAAAACTTCCTTGAGCTAATTCAAAGCAGTGAATATTATTGTTGTTAGGAAATGCAGTCAAATTTAAAAAGTCTATACTGCATCACCTAATATTGTAGGGCTCCAACTAACAATTCATTTTGTCATTGATTAGTCATTAATCTGGCAGTTAGTTTCTTGATTAATCAATCGTCTCCTCTAAAATGTCAGAACATATTAAAAAGTGTCCATCTTTATTCCCAAGAGCCCAAATTGATATATTTAAATGACTTGTTGTCCAAACCCAAAGATACTAATGAATATCAGAGAAAACATATAAAACAAATATAAAAATGTGAGAAGCCAATGAATCTTTGGCATTGTTTCTGAAATTATAATATAAATGATAATTGAATTTAAAAATAGTTGCAAATTAATTTCCTTTCAATTAAATGAAATGAAATCGACTAATGGCTTTAGCGCTATAATATTGACAATGCAGATTTGTTGTTCACTGTGATGGATTACAAGTGTCATTGTATGGAAACCAATGGATACCTGAAACAGTAGAAATACATGCACATTTCTTAAGCACAGCAGCATCATTTGCAAAATGGCTAGCTGTGATTTAAAGTATATGATGTGTAGCAAACGGGATAAAACAGGAATCTTGGTTCTTGAATTGCTCGTCTTCATTGGGGCTGTTGTCAAGGGAACATCTGCATATTAATGGCTCTGTATCAGCAGTGGGATCTGCTGTTTGTTGGGAATCATTTTGCACAGGTACCGCAGCAGTAGAGAAGTCTGTTACAAACTGGAATTGTTTCTTAACAATTATAACTTAGTACATTGCTTGAGAGTCAACTTAAAATGAAAAATTATTACATGTTTACAAATTTATATAAATGAATATAACACTGAGAATATGGCCAGAAACATGTTCACTCAAACCTAAAGCACAAGTCATAGGTTGTCAATCAAAGTATTAGTTAAATATCTTATTCAGTAAAATATGAATCAAGCGCATGAGTGACAATGCAACAATAACGTCGACCAGTCAAGGCTCATTCAAAGCACACACCTCAAAACATACAGAGACACAGAGAGGAATCACAATGATGGGGGGATGAAGAGTATGTTGTTTGTCCAAAATATTCAGTTTCATTCTGTATTCTCAGGTTTGCTCTAGCTTTCATTCCCTATTCTTAAATGTCATCCTGTTTTCTCAGACCCTAATGAAATATTTCCATTATCCATATCTATCATATCTGTATTTGCCAAATAGTTTGTATGAATGCTTTCCTTAATTGCATGCCATAGAAATTGCATCTACAATGTTGCAGTCACATGTGGGCTATCTGATATTTATTTTGACACACTGGTTTTGCTGCAAGAGTACTATTTTCAGTAATTATGTTATTTGTGTAATAAAGTATCTGCAAAGCATGACGGTGTCATCGTGGTTGTGGCATCAGACCATGAATGATTTAATGATTTATCTTACAACACCCTGTGACATCAGTCACGTGTATTTATTAGAATCAGCCATCAAGAGTTCGAAACACTCAGACATGTATTAGAACTCCTGGATTCAAGTGTTCTTATTCAGAAATACTTGTCGAGTGGCTTTGAGTGGGGGAGGTGAGAAGGGAGCCAGGGTTTGCTTTTCTGTCTGTAACTCTTTTTCATTCTTAAAACAACTATTTCTGTCACTTTTCACATGAACAACCAGTCGCAGCATCCAACACTTAATCTGTGTCGTAGCTGCCACAATCTCAGTGTAAATCCATGTCACAGCAGGAAGTCATTGTCCATTCATTGACTTGGGAGGTAAACACTCGGTAGCAAATATAGTTTCCAGTATCACTGCATTATTTGGTTTGCATTGAAATATTAAGGATTCATAAATAGACAAAATAATTATCAAGCCGGGATCATATTTATTCACAAAGTTGGATAATGTTCGGAACTCACATCACAGGGATTTCAAAACCTCCACCATCAAACTAAGGTGTGATACCTGCCCATGGACCCAGATCAATAAAAGCTGAAGCTGTAACAACAACAACAACTTGACTTAATAGCAAGAAAGACAGCACGCTGCTTCTCTTCGCCAGCTAAGTTAACTGCTAAGTCACCTCTGTCCATTCACGGACTCCACTGGGCATAGTATAGTATTTAGCATACACTAACTGTTAACGCCTATGTAAGCGTAGTCGCCAAGTTGATGTGTTAGGAACACAGACTCAGTAGCATGCACACAAACCATGTTTTTAACCCGATGCCTATATCATACACGTGGTAATCTCACTTTAAATGTGAATTGGCCTTCATGTGTTTGTGCACGTGTAGGATTGTGCAGAGCACGTTGAGACGGTCACAGAACTGCCCACACATTCTTTTCGGCACGCCACTCTCTCTTTCACATACACTCTCTCTCTCTCTGTCTCTCTGTCTCTCTGTCTCTTCAAATCAAATTTGTTTATATAGCCTAATATCACAAGTTACACATTTGTCTCAGTGGGCTTTACAGAAGGATGGACTGTAATAGATGTCGTGTGTTGAGAATAAACAACAGAGTAACATTACAACATGAAGTGATCAAATATGAAAAAGATGGACCCAGGAGGATGTCAAAAAAGCTCACTTAAAATAAAATAAAAAGTCCAGACGTAACCTTTAATAGTGGCAACCTGCCAGATGAGATACAGAAACTCCGGGATGATGCCCCGGATGGTGAGTTAGTAATATGCATTTAAGAGACCTGAATGCATATACATAGAGAGGGAGAGGAGGAGTGAGAGGTGTAAGTCCCCCGACAGTCTAAGCCTATAGCAGCATAGCTAGGGGTTGGTCCAAGGCAAGCCTGAGCCAGCCCTAACTATAAACTTTATCAAAGAGGATACACATACTTCCACATACATACACTCTCACATTTGTGTACATATTCCTTTTTGATTGTTTAGTATTAGATATTGTGTGTTTTAAGATTTATCTCATTAATAAATGTTTTTTGCAATATACAGGCTGGTTTGTTTAATGTTGTACAAGAGTGAGTATTGCCAGCCTCTACTATCAAAGAATTCCGAAAAAAACTATTGATATGGTCATTTTGTTCATAGTTATTCATTTAATTATTAATCAGAGTTCCTAATGCATAGTCTTGTATATATTATGTATCAGGTCCCGTCCCGTCGTTAGATGTTTTGTGTTGTTTGTACTTCCTGTTTTAATTTGTTAAGTGTATGTTTCCGCTTGTGTCTGTTGTTTCTAGTTCCTGTCCCCAGCTGTCTCCACTCTGTTCATTAGTGTATCCACCTGTGTCTTGTTATCCCCTCCCACTTCCTGGTGTATTTAGTCTGTGTATTGTCTGTCCCTGGTTGCCAGTTCGTCTTCGTACTTTATGTCAAGAGTTCCAGTGTTATTCCTGTTTTCCGAGTTCCTGATTCCCTGGCTTCCTTGACCCTGTTTCCGTGACCTGACTCTGTCTTCGACTGATCCCTACCTGTTGTTCCGCTATGCTGAGGACCTACCTGTGCATTGACCTTGTTTCTGTGACCCGACTCTGCCCTTGGATTTCCCCTGTATGTCCTGTTGTATGTCTACTTTATCCAGTAAAGCATATCATCATCATCGTTCTGTCTCTGAGTCGTGCTAATGAGTCCCCCTCTCCGTGTGTACTGGTTGAACCGTTACATTATGAGACTATTTTAAGGCACTACATTAACTGGCTGTCATTTTCCTTTGATACAAAGATGGTGCCCCTTTACATGTGATTTGATGTAAATTAAGTCATACTAATGAATATAATTAATTATATCAAATATAATAATCAATTATTTTGTATAATTATTAATTTCTTCTGATTTAATGCCTTTTTGAGCTAATGCACCTAGTTCATTGTAGTCCATGTTCATCCAAGGCGGAATTGGAAACTTCCAAGGCGGTTCAGCCCCTGCCTCTCCACCAGGGAGATCTTTAGCATGTGATGCACACGGCCATGCTAATGTTAGCTTAATCTCGTTTCACTGGTCAAGACTCCAGAGTGTCCGTACCTTGACGTGCTCAAGTTTATAGCTATTGACCATTTTGTGATCACAACATTGATGATTTATTTTAGGGCTTTAACAACAGTGGCTAAAGGAAGGCACCCACAATGAAGCATGCTGTGATAAAATGGAAACCAATATAAAACACTACAAGGCTAAAGACATAAGCAACAAACAGGAAGAGAAGAGAGCTAGGGAAAGACAAGAAGTGGGATGGTTTAAACAAGAGGAGCACAGATGCACACAGGCACATGACGTGCAGACACAGACACTGACGAGAAAGAAAAATGCAGAAAGAACAAGAACTGCAGCCTACTGCCCCACCAATACCTGTCAGCCCACCAGCCTACTCTCCCAGCAGGAAACTGTCTGAAATAAGACAACTCCCAATGACAAAAGTAGATGAAGAGGAGGAGGAGCTTGAAATAGAAGGCAGAGTGAAGGGGAAGTTCAAAGTGACACGGAGAACAGTAACAAATGACAAGGGGAAGAGAAAAAACCATTGAGGAAAAAATAAAAGAGGATAATGTCTGCTGGGGATGTGACCAAACAGGTCATCATCGCAGACACTGTCCAACAAACCCATGGACAGGCCCAGCAGCAGAATGGCAATAGGGAGGCCCAGAGGAGCCTGAGGGGAAATTGATAACACCAGTCCTCTTGTCACAAGCACAGGATGAGCCCACCATAAGTGTGACCATACATGACCAAGAACACTCTTACATGATTGATACAGGAGCCACCTACTCAGTCAAGACTGTTGGCTTCTATAGCCCTTATACAGCCAGTCCCAATGCTAATCGCAGGAAAGACCATAAAAGCACCCCTGCTATATTCAGATAATACAACAATCAACCTACTAGGAAAAGATATTTTATGTCCCCTAAAGGCCGACATTATGTGCACCAAGACGGCCTCCATGTACACTTCCCTGATGATCCATCAGCGAGGATGATGCCAGTACAGACAAAACAGGAAACCATCAATCAAGTCCAGCCATTGGTCTATTGGCTCCGACTGATGCAAGAATCTAGACTGCTCCAAGAATGGAATACATGGAAATCCTGGGTACAAGCTCAGATGAGACATGCATAGGGAGACGACAAGCATAAGGATTATGAAGAATGTTGGGAGGAGCTGGTGAACAGAAAACTGTATTACATAATGAGCCAGGATGTGTATGTCGAACCACAAGGAGCAGCTGTGGCTGTAACACTCCCCTCTGAATTAAGAATCTGGTTCCAGATCAGAAAATCCATCGCTAGCTGCCAAGCTACAGTTGCTACCGGTAGCAGAGCTGAAAGGAGTGTAAAAGTCCTTTTTCCAACTGTGTGATAGGTGTATAGAAATGATACGTTACTGCACTGTAAGATTACTCCTTTTGTCAATGTATAGTTTTCTGTTTGCCAACATCTGCAGCAAACTTCTTTCATACAAACAGTGTAGGGTGGTGGTACCAACGGATACCATTCTGACTTCTACTTCTACCCTTTCACTGAACCTATCAATCACAACCAAAATGTAGCTCATTCCTCCTCATTTTTGGGTCATGTCTACATAATCTATCATCTGGTGACTAAATGGAACATTTAGTGGGGGAATGTGTGCAATTGGGGCTGAAAATGCTTTTCTTATGTTATATTGTGCACACACTTCACACTCATGCAACGTCTGTCAAATGTAGCTACCAGATATGGCATCCACCAGACAGCCTGAAGGCGTTTGATCACTTCCCCCTTGCGCAATGGTCCTTACCATGCACATTTCTTATAGCAAACCGCAACAACAAAATAGGCAATACAAAATGACCGTGGGGGCTTCTCCACAACCCCTTTTGGGGACCATCCTGTGTGACTTTGACCACCCTCCTTTTTAGCCATAAGCTTTTTCATAAATGCCCCTTCTTGAGCCATTAACAGAGAACAGTGAGTTGTACGAGGCTCACAATCTGCGGCAAACAGCAACGGGGCCATGTGCGTGCCTACTGCAGCTCGTTTAGCATCATCATCTGCTAAATTGTTGCCTGTAGCTATTAGAGAGTTACATTTTTTTGGTGTGCTGGACACTAGATGGTAACAACCACCACTGGGTGGTGCATTGCTTCCAACAGTGTGGAGATAGCCTCCCCGTGTGTTACTGGAGTGCCATCTGCTCTAAGGAAACCTCTGTTTCCCAATGCTACCGTGTATATGACGTACCCCATATGCATGTGCTGAATTTAGGTGCTTCCCTTGCACTAATTTATACGCCGCTGTTCAGGCTTTAATTTCTGCTAGCTGTGCAGAACATGGTCGAGTAATCTTAGTTAGCTGAACATGTGTGAATGTATTAATTGTGTTTATTGCACTATGGCATAACCTGCATGATTCCCTGGAGCATCTTTATAACATCTAATAACATAAGATCTGCTGTGGTTGGTTGAGCATACAGGTCGTCTCACGCTCGCCTGAAGGCAGCTGTTGTTTGAACACAGTCATGCAGAGTCCATCTACCGGCAATACCATGCTAGTTGCCAGATTTACGGTGCTGGAACGTTGCATAGTGACTTCTGGTGCTGAAAGTATAACTTCATAAGCTGTTTTTCTAGTTTGAGTCAGAGCGAACCATGTATGTGTACAGGATCACTGAGTGTCCTATGGTTAGTGGGCTTTGGAAACGCGAAAACAGCTGCAGCTAGCCCCAGATAACAAGGTAGCAAGCCTGCTTCAATGTTGTCTAATTTGGTGCTGTAGTATGCCAGTGGTTGTTTTCATGTTGGAGTATCTTGCATCTATACTGCACTAGCAAATCCTGATTGTTCCATATGAAATGGAAAGCTTTGGAGTTCCCAAGTGCTGTAGCAGACTGCAGGTCTCCAATTAGTGCTTGCAAGGCCTCCTCTGCCTCCTCTGTCCACTGTATTTGGGCTCAATTATGTGTTTGTCCTGCTGCTCGTATAAGAGTATATGCTGTTAAAACAGCGAAAAGGTGCTGTATACTAAATGTTGTCACTTGCACACATCAATGCATTGAACAAAGGCACTCACACACATGTGCACACCCACAACCACGTGCACGCCTGTTCTCACATTAATATACTTTAATGTACTTTAATTTAAATTAAAGTGGAACTTGATGTTCAGGGATTTTGGATCTAGTCCTATAGCTGGACCAGGTTATACAGCTATTCTTGGTATACATATGTCGATATGGTCAAACCTCAATCTCTGTACATATTTGGAGACTGAGACTGTCTTTCTGATGACAGAGCACATACAGATAGTCTTGAGTTCAAAGGTCAGCCTACTGAATGCACCTTGTCAGGTCTGGCTGTTCCCAACACAATCTATAACTCATCCTGGTTGTCTCTCTGGACCGGAGAAAGCACAGTTGAGAAGATAATCAGTGATACAGGCCCAGTGTGCAGAGGAGACGAGGTCACAAAGCTTGGAGCCCTGGCTCTCTAAATTAGACAGTCGATGCTCTGTCTTATGTGTTGACGAGGATTTGAGGAGGCAGGAGTTCTATCTGTAGGTAAACAATGATGTCTTGTTCAGGATAAATATGGAGGGAAAGCGGCTGTTCACCAGAATGGATGGTGGCAGACAATGTGACTGCATCTCTATATTCTCTTGTACTGTCTCTGTTCTCACGTCGGTTTCAATCAGCTCCTTCAGTTTCCAGTACTCTGCTCTTTAACAATTTCCTTCACACTTATATACAGTAGATCAATTTGGCACATACGGTATGTTAAGTCAGATAAAGAAGCTGCATATGAACATACAAGCTATAGATAAATATATATTATACAATATCCAAATAGCAAATATCTGCATTTTTAGCTGCCTATCTCTGAAAGTTGTTTTCTTTTCAAACAGTCGAGGCACAGAGTGAAAGGCGTCTGTCATGTTAGGGGTACCAATGCACTGCCCTTAACTTAAGATAACCATTTCCCCTCTCTGTAGATAATTGTTGGGTGACAAATATACCAAAATATTATCCAGAGTTATTTTAAAAGATTCTCCAGGCTTTATACTATGTGGGCATGTGCCCATGACCCAGTCTGAAATCTTTATTTGTTTATAACAAAGCTTAAAAACAAAGCCTGTTCTTGATCCCCCCCGCCGAGCTGCAGCGGTACCAACTTCCCCCTGCAAATCAAATCAAATCAAATCAAATCAAATCAAATCAAGTTTATTTATATAGCCTAATATCACAAATTATACATTTGTCTCAGTGGGCTTTACAGCCTGTAAACCCCCCTCTGTCCATAGACCCTCGCAGCACAAGGAAAAACTCCCTAAAAGAAACCCCACAATTAAAGGGGAAACATGGAAGAAACCTCAGGGAGAGACTGAGGAGGATCCCTCTCCCAGGACGGACAGACTGTATGTACAGAACAAACAACAAAGTTAAAAATACAACATAGACAATCTATGCGACAGAAAACATGATGTGATCGTATATAAAAAAGATGGATCCAGGGGAATGTCAATAAAGGCTCCTGGTGTCAGGCAGGACCAGGGCAACAGGTGCAGCCACGATTCCTGATCGAGACGTAACCTTTAATAGTGGCAACCTGCCAGATGAGAAACTCCAGGATGATGCGGATGGTGAGTTAGTAACATGCATTTAAGGCACATGAATGCATATCAACAGACAAGAAGAGGAGGAGAGGAAGATATGGAAAGGAGGAGAGGAGTGAGTCCCCCGACTAAGCCTAGCCACGGCAAACCTGAACCAGCCCTAACTATAAGCTTTATCAAAGAGGAAAGTCTTTAGCCTGCTCTTAAATGTGGAGAGGGTGTCTGCCTCCTGAACACACACTGGGAGCTGGTTCCACAGTAGAGGAGCTTGATAGCTGAAGGCTCTGGCTCCCATTGTACTTTTAGAGACTCTG
This sequence comes from Bovichtus diacanthus, assembly GCA_943590825.1. Taxonomy (NCBI): domain Eukaryota; kingdom Metazoa; phylum Chordata; class Actinopteri; order Perciformes; family Bovichtidae; genus Bovichtus; species Bovichtus diacanthus. The sequence goes on along the minus strand of CALSBV010012209.1, from coordinate 177,330 downwards.
GGAACCACAAGTAACCCTGCACTCTGGGAGCACAATGCTCTAGTTGGGTTATAAGGTACTATGAGATCCTTAAGATAAACTGGAGCCTGACCATTAATCGCTTTGTAGGTCAGGAGAAGGATTTTGAATTATATTCTGTATTTTACTGGGAGCCAGTGCAAAGCAGCTAATACAGGAGAAATATGCTCTTGTTTCCTAGTTCTTGTCAATACTCATGCCGCAGCATTTTGAATCAACGGAATTAAGGGATTTTTTGGGACAACCAGATAATAAGGAGTTGCAGTAATCCAGCCTTGAAGTAACAAAATGCATGGACTAGTTTTTCTGCATCTTTTTGAGACAGGATGTGCCTTATTTTTGCAATGTTACGCAGAGGAAAAAAAAACAGTCCTTGAAATTTGTTTTATGTGGGAATTAAAAGACATATCCTGATCAAAGATAATGCCGAGATTCCTTACGGTGGTGCTGGAGGTCAAGTTAATGCCATCCAGAGTTACTATGTCATTAGAAAATGCGTTTCGGAGGCGTTTGGGGCCAAGTACAATAACTTCAGTTGTGTCTGTGTTTCACATCAAAAAGTTGCAGGACATCCAATTTGTTATGTCTTTAAGACATGCTTGAAGTTTAGATAATTGATTAGTTTCATCTGGCTTAATTGATAGATATAATTGGATATCATCCACATAGCAATGAAAGTTTATGGAGTGGTTCCTTATAATATTGCCTAAAGGAAGCATATATAAGGTGAATAGAATAGATCCGAGTACAGAACCTTGCAGGACCCCATGACTGACTTTGGTTTGCATGGAGGATTCATCATTAACACGTACAAATTGAGATCACTCAGATAAATCGGATTTAAACCAGCTCAGTGCGGTTCCTGCTATGGCAATGATATGCTCCAGTCTCAGTCTGCATTCTCCCGACTTCTCTCCAACAGAGGGTGTAGAACCAGGCATTCCTCACACAATGCTGAACTGGGTTATTTAAACTTTGTTCTAGATGCCACAGAGGGAAGATGGTGATTTGGGCTTTTTTCAAGGCCCCACCTGCTCCGTGGGTAAAATCTGGGGTCTCTGGGACCGTCCTCTGTGAAGTTGTCATTCTGGAAACCCGGGAAAAACAGAATGTGCCATTTTGAATAAGTTTGAATGCGGCCAAATGTCGCATGTTGTGAGATGCGATGGTTGAGTTGCGCAAATATTCTTAGAGGGTTTTACGAACTGAGGGAAGAAGTAAAACAATTCATGCAGATGATGGGAAAATCGGTCATGGCACTGATGAGGGTAAGTGGCTGCATGATTTTTTGCCTTCATGGTGGGCATTACCAAGTAAGTACCTGTCAGAGCTGAACGCCAAGCTCCAAGGTTCTAAACTGCTTCTAAGCTCTCTGCTGTCAAATGAGAATAATTTGGAGCTAAATTAAAAAGCTGTGGCAACTCCAACTGGAAAGAGATAACCGTGCATCTTCCTACTCTGAAAGAACAAAAGTCTGCTATGACATCTGCATATGCTTGTGAAGCAAATCCGCTTCAGGCTTTTGGTGAGAGGTTTCAGGACATGAAAAGTAAACAAAAGGAACTGAAAATGTTTCCTACGCTGTTTAATGTGGACCCAGATGATGTGCCTGACAACACGCTACACAAAAACATTGAGCAGCAAAGCTCGACTTCTATAAACTGTCCCCGTCGGAGGAGATATGTAATGAAGTTTGCATCTTTGTTAGAGACAACCTAATGCTGTGAGCAGTTCTGATTACACAAGCCTGAAGTTACAGCTACTTCTGCAAATGGTCATCCTCCTGAAGTCCATGGGCAAAACTATCAGTGGAATTTCTACCTCAGGAATGTATTTCAATTTGTGAAATACAGTACATGACCCTCGCCAAGCAGGCTCACCTTACAGGAGTGGTCACTGCTGACCAACATTAAAGTTGTCCTGCACCAGAACAGCATCAAAGCTGATCCGATGTCCCTGGTAATTTCCCAGGATAGCCTTAAGAGGTTGCAGGAGCTGGCCAAGCGAAAGATCCCAGAGCTTCTGCCCTCCCCACACAAAGTGATGCGTCTCTGTCCAAGGTGCTGAAGCTGTTTTGTGTTTTCTTTTGCCCTGTCCTCCTTCCAGAGCAGCTGCAGGCAGAGCACACAGCTCAGCTACCTGTTCTACGGGTATTTCTCTGCATTCCCTGCCCTGGAGTCCTCACAAAGCCAAATAAGACAGCCAGTTATAATCTATTTCATTTGAAATAAATCAAATCAAAAGTTTCATCGGACAGAGTCGTTGGGTTTTCTGTGTATGGCACGTCAGTCAACACAAGCCCAACAGGGACTTACAGCCCGAAGAATATGGCTGGAGCTGCAGGCCGAGTGCAGCCCCATTACTCTGAGCAGCAGTGGGAAATAATTACAATATTAATCTGAATATATTTCTTGCTTTTTCTCTGATGGTGTGATAAAAGTAATTTCATGTATTGCTAGTAGTAAGCTCTGAGGAAAACAGAAAGTGATTTATCTGTCTTTTTGACAGCAACAATGCTACTGTGGCTAAAATATATAAATGCTGATTGTAGGTTAATATAGCTGACAAGAGCTTTGACTTTGCTTTGAAATAATAACACGATGTGGTGACAGAATAGATACATTAACAAAAACTTTTATGTCCCATATCACATTTATCACTTTATATACAAATCATCAGTTTTAACTGAGTGCTCCTGGGAGCATATGATGTGGTGCAATGTTCAGACAATACAATATATTGGTGGTGTTTTAATTAGATTTAAAAAACCTAACCCCACGAACAGTCTGTAGGCCTGCGTCTGCTGTGTACAATTTTCCATGTGAGAAACAGGTTAGTCTGTATACAAGAAAAACTGATCTGTCATACATGAGGTTTGGTGCCATTTCAATCCATGGTGCTCTGTTGCCTGCCCAATGCAAAGGAAGACATCAATGAAAACACTTACTCATGGTTTAAGTTTCAGTTCTGGAGAAGTAGAAAAACAAATTGAGCCATGATGTTGAAACTGATGCACAAAACGAGGCGTGATTTCACAGTTTCTTTTGTTATGCCAGGAAATCCATTCATCCATTCAAATCTTTCAATTTAAGTCTAAAATAGTCATTTGCACAGAGCCAACAGCTTGCCAAGTGTAGCCTCCCATGGAGCCAGGAGGTCACACATGAGGCCTTTAGAAAAATAAACCTGAAGTTTTACACAGTTCATAAAAGCAATTCACTGAGCAAGTCGTGTCAATTAGATAACTATAAAATTACAGACATCTTAGACCGTTAGAGCACAGTTAATATGAAAAATTCAACATAAAATTTAAATTCACAATGCAGTCATCTCCGTACTGCAGTGAGTTATCAAAGAATTCTAATTTGTAAAATGAACTGAAACATGAACTGAAAAGGCACATCACATTTCTCAAGCTGAAATTTAAACCAGTCCCTTAGAAAAGCATATTCAGTGAATTACATGAAACCTCTCTCACAATGTCTCACATGGTACACAACAATGTACCACACCACTTGTCAGCACACCATTCAGTACACAGCTTCCTTGGGGATCCCCTGTAAAAACCTTGAGGAATATCTCTCTTGTGGTCAAAATCTGATGCCAAAGGAAATGTTTTCCATTTTTTACAGTAACTGTGTTTAAGGCAACCCTACTTTTCTTTAAGGAAAGCAATGTTAGGGCAAATGAGCTCAGTGACCAGCTTGGCTTTGGCCTTGTTCTGGCTCCAGCACAGTCTTATCCTGATGAGAAAGGTCAGTGTCCAAAGTTGGCTCCCAATTACTAGACCCTGGATTAAAGGTCAGATACAAATATTCTTTCTTCACAACACTCGCCTGATCAGAGAGCAAATCTGCCAAAAACATTTACACTTTCACGTTAAAATCTATTACATTACAATTTCTGTTGTTTTGTTTATTTTGGAACCTTTGTTGCCATTTTTCTGGTTGTTACTGATTTATCTTGGCTTTTTAAAAAAAGATCAGAAGACCAACGAGAGGTTTACAGGTTTCTACAGAAATCAGGAGCAAGAGTTGATGTAGCACTGAGTGTCGCACATCAGTAATATTTTCATCATCTTTCTTAGTTCGCCTTCCATTTCCATCTGGGAATGTTCAGGTTTGTGTCTAGAGGAAGAAACAGATAAAAACTAAATGCTTTGGTCCATGCATGATCTTGGTTCATATATTCCAGAGCACACATGAAGGCGGCTCATGTCCGAGCAGTCTGGAGAAGTCCTTGCATGTTGTTGTCTCTATCCGTTCTCCTTCCACAGTACTAAGTGAATGCTATGGTCAGGCATACTGGTGGCAAACACCAGTCCAGAGTCATTGTCCCCGTCCAGCCCGTTGAGCCAGGAGGTCACACCGGGGAGGAAGCTGGATCCTCGTTTGGACTTCCTGTAGGCTGGTAGAGGCCAGCGGCCCGAGATCGCCTCTGTTCTCAGGTCCATCACATACAGGAAGTGGTTGTCGAAAAGGAGCGAAAACACCTCACCAAAGCTGAGCAGGGACAGGTTAGCCGGGTCCTGTGTTTTTATCACCCTAGGAACATGAAAACATGGTGCAGTAACAGTGCTGGGAGCAGTGGGATCATATGGTCTTATAATAACAAAGTCCAAACCCAGCAAAATGAGATGAAAAGCAAGGAAGACGTGTTGAGATTTGTAATGCACCACAGTGGAAACTGTTTAAATAAATATCTATATTTGATTTCAGCCTCATCACCACACACTTCTGAAAAGTTATAACTCATCCACAAGGTGTTGTTAAATTACTAAAGATCACAAAGTTGTATATTTTGTGTTCTCACTTGTGTTTTTTTTTTGATGCCATAATTATTAATATGTTCAGTTCAGTTTTCAATACTATTTGGTGTATGGTGCTGTGTGAAGCATTGGCTGAAGAGAAAAGGGTAAGTCTCATGTATGTTACATGTATATTACTTGTAAGTCACATGTATATTCATACATGTACATCACATGTATATTACATGTATGTTACATGTAAGTCACATGTATATGCATATACATGTATGCAACGTATATGCATATACATGTATATGCAACATACAACATACATACACGTATGCAACATGTATGTGCATACACGTATGCAACATGTATGTGCATACACGTATGCAACATGTATGTGCATACACCTATGCAACATGTATATGCATACACCTATGCAACATGTATATGCATACACCTATGCAACATGTATATGCATACACCTATGCAACATGTATATGCATACACGTATGCAACATGTATATGCATACACGTATGCAACATGTATATGCATACACGTATGCAACATGTATATGCATACACGTATGTTTTACATACATGTATATGCACACATGTATGCGACATGTGTACATACATGTATGCGACATGTGTACATACATGTATGCGACATGTATATGCATACATGTATGCGACATGTATATACATACATGTATGCGACATGCGTACGCATACATGTATGCGACATGCGT
>CALSBV010012209.1:140173-164777 GCA_943590825.1 Bovichtus diacanthus | reverse complement strand
TCTATCTATCTATCTATCTATCTATCTATCTATCTATCTATCTATCTATCTATCTATCTATCTATCGTCAAGAGGGCACACACAGACACTCTTTTCAATTTTCATCTTCATCTCATCTGATCATTCTAATATACAGATATTTTCCAACCACATGGCCATATTTTCCAACAACATGGCCCTCTGGAATGAAGCTGTGGTGAGCAAGAGTGGTGTGAAATGTAAGATAAAACAAGACTTTATTGAAGCATCCCATGATTACATAACCAAATGTCAGGATGCACGATATTCACCTTATTCCACTGTTTGCAGACCAGGCAGCAGGTGAGCAGGGTCTCAGGATCCAGCCAGTGTAGCAGGTAAAAGGCCAGCTCCAGGGGAAGGAGGCGCAGGAAGTCACGCTTAAGCAGTGTCTCCAGTCCATTAGACAGATGACGGAGCTGGGCAGCACCACTTAAAGAAATGAGGTGGTCCAGAGACTGGTTGCGCTGCTGGTCGTTTAGAGTAAGGAAAGTGGCGGAGACTGACTCCAGCCACCCCTCAAATGCTGCCTTCTCCATGGGCACATGAGAGCGACCTGCAACACCTACAGGAACAATGCAGGGTCTGACGTCAGCCCATCATTCAAACACAAGATGACACAAGTATCTTGAGCAGCCACAGTCGGAATATTGATAAATAATGTGCTTGGGATAACTTGAGGGATGTCGTGCCAAGAAACCCATAGATATTCTATTTGCAATGAAACAAAAAAAATAACTGAAAGAATGTCTTGACTTTGAGAGGCTATGACAAATGTATGACAGTTTTACTAAATTGTAATTTAATAATTTACTGTTGATTGATTGATTGATCAATTCTGAAAGAGATTTTTAAAAAACAAAACAGCGTGAGAGGTGAACTTTTAATGTTAGTAACATGGCTTTGGTCTCCAAGTTTGTAATTGTGTTGTTTATCTGACAATTTCATTACATAAAAATGTATAATATAGATTTAATGAGTTACAAAATGTAGCAACTACTTCAGTGAATAAATATATTGCAACTGTAGACGATTAAGTAGCAATTCTATCAGTATCATAATGGAAACCTCTTCAACCACCTTGAGTGACAACTAGGCCTTTTACATAAAGCAAAACACCAACTTTATAATGTAAACATTTTAATTACACTAGTGATAATTAGTGGTCTGGTCGATCACAAGAAATGAATAAATGACAATTCTGAAAATTAATTTATCATTTAAATAATCTCGAGCCAAATAGCCAAACATTACCTGATAACAGTTTTTCGTCGTTGCAATTAAATACTTAGGTTTTTTTCCGCAACTGCCCCAACAAAAACAAGCATTCATGATGTGTTACATAATTTTAGTAATGTTACGTTATGGCTTTATGACTATGAATTTACCACACTGACCAATGTGTAATGATTTCATAAGCCATACATCTACGTTAGCCAGAAGACTTGTTGGATAGTAGCAGACACAATGAATTTATGTAAGTTGTGGTGTAGCGTGAGCAAACTGCTGTCAATCTTGTCAAGTTACGTTTACGAACAATTGTAGCCTAACTGCTTTACATTCAGTCCAAGTTAGCTACCTGGCTAGTTAGCAACTTTTGTAGCAAACGCTAGCTAAGTAACGTTAACACTACTAACATTTAAAGCAAATTAGCTACGACTGGTAACATACAAACAATCAATGAACATTATCTGCTACTGCTAATAATAGTTAGCTAGTTATATTTAAAAATGTAAACTCAAAATGTCCACCAACCAGAGAGTGCAGGGAGTTTCTTTATCGCCACTTTCCTGGCTTACTTAGTTCACATAGCGAAGTTAGCTGTTGTAAGCTAACGCTAACCTGTCAGCAAGCAAGTTGAATTGATTGTCCAAGTAACCTAGCTTCGTAGCTAACGTTAGCTAATCACCATGATGAGAGTACTTGATTCTGTTAGTTGTGAATTATAGTGTTTCTAATAGAGTACCGTTAGTCTTCTATTCATTGTTTACGTTAGTAGCATTAGTGTAGGAGGATAACGTTAGCAGGTTGTGTTCTGACAGCATGAAACCGAAGATAATGGGACCGCTATCACGTCGCGGGGTGCTTTCACCCTCAGCTCTGTCTCACAGGAGTAGCCTTAAGAGCATTTACCTTATATAGTCTATGGTATTTACTTCTTCCCCGAAAACAACCTAGGAGTGGACTTATTCGTTAATACAAAAATTAGCATTACTACACTCCTTCCATATGTATCCACTATACAGGCATATTCATTTTGTTTTTGCTTTGTAGTTGCCTATGGATTTTTCTGTTCAAAGGACCTAACTTGCCTGAAAGACAAAGCTGCGGGCTTCTCACATTAAATGGCCCAGGTAACCTAGCTTCCGGTGTCACGCACGCTGTGGAACGGTGTGAAATATGTGACCGGGCTGTTTGCCCCATAGACTACACATGAATAACGATTAGGAATGTGTGGTTTAATGGCGCCTGCCTCTGTACTCTGTACAGATAGCACACTGGTGCATATATAAAGACAGATCGATTGTTTGTGTTGGTTTATCTCGCAGTGTAGTGTCTCTGCCAGCAATGCACGGACCACTTTTCCTTCAAGCATAAATCACGCAAGATAAGAACGTGTTGAATGAACAGTAGCTTGCTAAAATGTGGTGAAGAATAATAACCACCAGAGGGCAGACTAATAACGAATATTATTTCTTGCATGTAGTCATAGTTTTTTGCGGTCCATGTGTGTTATAAAACCAGGAGGGTGCAATGCTTTCAAGATAATTAAAGACTTTTAATAAAAAGATGATATTTGTCATTTATAAATTGATTAAAACACGTATTTATTCAAATAAATGTAATTATATTTACAAGTTCATAATTTCACTTCCACTTGTTTAAATTATGAATTGATGATATAAATTATAGAGGAATAGTTAAAGTCATCATTAAAAATACTATAAAATTGTACTCTTTGCTTTTCTATTTAATTAGTTGTGTCTGATTCTCAATATTCATTCACATCTAATTTGTTTCCTGCATTAACTGTTGCAGTTTATATTTTGTGTTTACTTTAATTTAAACATGGTGTCTCATTAGTTTACAATAAAAATAAATCCAACTCATAGAGCAGTGGCAGTAATCCTGGTTGTGCAGCTGTTATGTGACAGGAATGTGTCCAATCAGAGCTCAATTTACTCATTTGTTACAAATATCTATAATTATCCCATTTGCACACATTTACATTGCTTTATCTTGACACTTGTTGAGACATATCACACTCAGACCTGTGACTAGATAGCTGATTCAGCACAGTAGTAATTAAAGATCTGTTTGTTCTCATAGCTATAGCTATACTTTTACTTTTTTCTTACTTTTTTGTGATTTATTTTGTTAATAATGGGTGTTAATTTAACTTAGTTTTTTGGTGACAGCTTACTTTAGTTTAATTTTGGTGCTTGTAAGTGGTGTAGTTGGTGTGTAGTTTGTGTTTTTCCATCCTGCCGGTGTAGCGCCGGTCGGCGGTAAATGGAGAATTCAACAAGCTCACGAGGAAGCACGGCATCAAGATATCTGCCGGCTTCCCGTGTAGCGTAGAGGAGATCGGGCTTGCTGTGGGGGAGAAGGTCGGACAAGGCAGTGTAAAGTCGCTGGCGCGGATGAACAGCGCCGTTGTCTTCTTCAGGTCTCGTGGTGAACGATTTGTTTGTGCAGGTTTAGCCACTGACCCTGCTGAACCAGAGTGATTCTGTCCAACGTCCCTCCCTTCATAACCGATGAGTTCCTCAGTAGAGAGCTGTCCAGACACGGGAAGATAGTTTCCCCGGTAAAGAAGATGCTGTCTGGATGTAAGTCTCAGTTACTGAAGCACGTAGTGTCTCACCGCAGACAGCTGTATATTGTAATACAAGTCAATGTATTAGATGTTACTATGCACCTTTCTTACATCCTAATTGAGAAGGATTATGAATGTTTAACTATTATGTGCCTTATTATTCTTCTCATATTTAGAAGCGTTAAATGTTGTTTAAATTAAGTGACTGCGCATAAGAATGACCAATAAACTGAAATGATATACAATATTGTAAACTGTAAAAACGTAAGGGTACACCACTTCTTAAAAGGGTGACTGAAGATCTGACCGGAGCAGAGAAGCACTAAGAGGCGTGGACACGCTTAAGTGCCAACAAGGGGCCAATAGGACCTGGCCCCAGCCAACCAATGGGAGAAGACTATACCTGAAAGGCGGCGGGTATAAAAGATCTTGTAAAACAATAGATCGGGGCTTGTCCTGTGAATCCGTGAGACAGAGTAACTACTTTAATGTGGTCTGTGGAACGGTGAAATAGGACGGACCGCAGCTGCGTACTTTTGTAATGTTCATCATATCATCATCATCGAATAAATATCGTTTACTTTAAGAGAAGTTTTTCCGCAATTGATTTCTACGGATCTCCTTTTCAAATTAAAAGAACACGACAATATCATACTTAATAACCGCGATGTGGAGCTCAACCTCCGCTTCCACGTTAAAGTAGATGATTATGACTGCGTGATTTTTGCAACTTCATAGGTTATGAAGTGTTTTGGTTGCGGAGAGGAGGGACACACCGCCAGGGTCTGTCCGAGGCGCGGGGAGCCGGCTCCGCCTGGGACGGGGGAGACTGCTGGCGCTGCTGCGGGTCCGCCCGGGGCTGTCGCTGCGGACGAGGTGGCCGCGCCACTGTCGTGTCCGACCTGGTGCACGAGAGAGGTGGTGAGATTTCACAGGGTGCGTGTTATAGTAAATATGTAAAAGAAAGTGGGCAAGGTTGTTTGGGTGAGGCAGGAGAAAGTAAGGTTGGGGGTAAAAAAGGCAAAGAAACTGTCGAAAAAAGGACTTGGGGTGAACAGGTCGAGGAAGCCGAGATGGAGGAGGAAGTGGTGGTAGCAGAGGAAAACAAACAAAAACCTGCTACAAAACGCAGAAGAAGGGCAAAAAAAGAAACTAATAAGGCAAAAAACATCAGAATTCGGGATGAAGGACAGACTGGTAGAAGGCAGGGACAGACAGAGGACAGTGCCAGTGAGGAAGAGTCTGCCTCAGACAACAGTGATGGTTTTAGTTTTGTTTTAAGTAACAGTCAGAAAAAAAAATGTACATGGCTGAAATGTTGAAAGTGTTCCTCCAGCAAACTAAAAACCAGCATGGTGTAAAAGTGGAGGATCACTTTCCAGATATAGCCGTTTTTAATACCTCAGCCAGACTCCAGACACTTGTGTTAAAGGTAAAAAAACAAAACAAATGAACGTTGATGATGTATGTTTTAACTAATTTATTTGTTTTTATTTTTGCTTTTAACACATATTTTCTTATGGATAGCTGTAGAGTGGGTGTTTTAAATGTGAATGGAGCCAGAGTTTTTTTTGAAAAAAAAGAGCACAAATCCATGAAACCAAGGAAACCAACTCACAGCTCGAGGGGCCATGGCCATGCGGGAGCTGCAGGACGCTCTGGAGGGTATGCAGGGACGGCGGGCTCCCGGCATCGACGGCCTCACAGTTGAGTTTTTTGAAGCCTTCTGGGATATTTTAGCAAATGATCTTTTAGATGTTTTTAATGAAAGTCTGGCCTCTGGTTCCATGCCGATGTCCTGCCGCAGAGCTGTAATCACACTTCTGCCTAAGAAGGGAAACCTGCAGGACATCGGAAACTGGCGCCCTGTGTCTTTGCTGTGTGTGGATTACAAGCTTCTGTCCAAGGCCCTGGCCGGGAGGCTGGGGAGGGGTATGGAGCAGATCGTCCACCGGGACCAGACCTATTGTGTGCCCGGCAGGTCCATGGTAGACAATGTCTACCTAATTCGGGACGTTTTGGAGGTCTCCAGCTCATTGAGCATTAATACTGGTCTAATTTCTCTAGATCAGGAAAAGGCTTTTGACCACGCTGAGCACAACTTCCTCTGGAAAGTGATGGAGAAGTTTGGGTTCAGCGCTGGTTTCATAGCTAAGATCAGGGTTTTGTACAGTGAAGTTGAGAGTGTGCTGAAGTTCAATGGTGGTCTGTGTGCTCCTTTTAGAGTGTGTAGAGGGGTCCGGCAGGGCTGTGCTCTGTCAGGGATGCTCTATACGCTCTCCCTGGAACCTCTCCTCTGCAAAATACGCTCCAACCTACAAAGTCTGCTTTTACCTGGTTTTAATAGCAACATTGTTTTATCAGCTTATGCTGATGACATTATTGTTGTTGTAAGAAGCCAGAGGGATGCAGACATGTTAACCAACATTGTGAATAGTTTTAGTGTAACATCGGCAGCGAGGGTGAATTGGAAGAAAAGTGAAGCCCTCACTGTCGGTGAGTGGTGTGGCGGTCTCCCAGTTCTTCCTCAGAGCCTGGCCTGGAGAAGGGACAGCCTTAAATATCTAGGTGTGTTTTTAGGTAAGGAAATAATTGTCAAGAAGAACTGGGAGAACGTCACAGAAAAGATTGAGGGAAAACTTTCCAAGTGGAAATGGCTGCTTCCTCAAATGTCTTTTGAAGGTAGGATTTTAGTTTTAAACAACCTTGTGACATCCCAACTGTGGCACCATCTGACTTGTGTAGACCCTCCCTAAGGCCTTTTAGCCCAAATTCAGAAAGAAATAGTGGATTTCTTTTGGGATGGTCTACACTGGGTGCCACATGGGGTGCTGTTTTTATCCAGAGAGGAGGGGGGGCAGGGCCTCGTTCACCTGGCCAGCCGAACAGCCACTTTTAGACTCCACTTTTTACAAAAATATCTTACAGGCCCGGCTGATTTGTTGTGGAGAGATGTGGCCAGCTGCATTCTCAGACGTGCAAATAACCTGGGGCTGGATGCTGCTCTGTTTTTAACTGATTCTACATTTTTAAAGTTAAGTTTTATCAGGGTGTTTTTAAGTTTTGGGCCCTTTTTTACCATAAAAGGTGTCCAAAGTCTGACTCTATGCACTGGTTGTTGAAAGAGCTGCTAATTCACAGAGCCAGGCTGGACATCAGCAGCAGTGTCACACCCGCTACAGCAGCTGGTGGATGCAGTGAGGCCGGCGCTGAGCGATGCCCGGGCCCTGGGCTCTCTGCTGGGTCTGAACTCTGTCCAAGTGGCTGGAAGGATCCTGGAGCTTTGGAGCCAGAGGCTTTCCGGAGAGGAGAAGAGCCGCCTAATCAACTACAGCCGGGGAAAGGCTTATCCAGACCCAGCAGACCCGTTTCCAGAAATCTACCTGAGCCCAGGGCTGGGAGAACTGACCGGCCCCCTGCTCAAGGTCACTAACCCAGACAAACTGTCTCTGTACAGAGCAGACAAAAAAACTCTTTATGCAAACTGTGCAAAGAGCATCCACAAAAATAGCCTATGCAGCAGACCCTCCACTGTGTGGAGTACCAGGCTGGATGGAGGAAGCAGACCTGGCCCACAGTGGAGAATTTTATATAAACCTCCCCTCAAAAAGCGGACCGGCGACCTCCAGTGGAGGATTTTACATGGCGCTATCTCCTCCAATGCTTTTATCTCTGTTATTAATCCTTCTGTTTTTAACAACTGTCCTTTTTGTCATCTGCGTGAGACTGTTTTCCATGTTTTTTGCGAGAGACTCAGAGTTCTTCTCTCTCTTAACATTGATTTTTAGTCTTTTTAATGTAGTTTTTACTGAGAGTGTTTTTATCATGGGAGCTGCCTACAAAAAAGCTAACAAAGAAAAGTGGCAGCTCCTAAACTTCCTCTCAGGAGAAGCTAAGATGGCAATTTATATCAGCAGATTGTAAAATAGAGAAGGGCAGGAGGCCAAATCAGTGTGGCTGTGCACTATTAGGGCGAGACTCTGGCTCCACAGGCTTGGTCTTTGACACGTGGTCTGTGGTCTTCTCATTTGACCCTCAGTGCCTGGTAAACGCCCTCATCTTTTAAACTCCACACCTCCACGTGCTTCAACAAAATTCACGACTAATATTTCCTGCAATGTAAAGTGAACCTTACAGATTAGACTGGCTTAATTTAAAGCTAAATAGTTTGTCATACAGTACATCATTTCCACTGCCCTCACACCAGAAATGTTGTTGAGGAGTTCCATATTCATCCCCTGCAGCTTGTATGATGCCAAGGCTTAGGTCAGTTATGTATTCTTTGAACAAAATATTTTGTTTCCCAAAGAATTCACATTTCTGGGCTAGTATCCAAATCACATGGGTAATACTGGAATTTTAGTGAAGTGGGTAAGTGCTCTGGCACCCTTCTGACAACTCTAAAACAGGCCACACAGTTGAGTTTCTCTTGTTGCAGTCACATCAGCATCTATACCAGACATGGGCAAACTACGGCCTTAGGGCCGTATACGGCCCGTTGGGCTTTTTAATCTGGCCCGTCGAATATTAGTTCAAAATTGTCCAAATGATAGTAAAGACCGCATTTATTTAGCCTTTTTCCTGCAATACCCGGCATTTCAATTGGTCCCACTAGATGGCGCACTTCAGACACAATTGACCTTTGCTGGAGTCTGGTCTATCCTCTTTAATTATCGCGTGATCTCATGAGATCGCAATAATTCAGCTGCTGTCCAAGGTTAACTGCATTGAGCCCTTCTGTAACAATGAGTGGACCAGAGAAAAGAAAAGTTGACAGTGAGTGCCGAGTGTTTAAGTGGGCAGCTAAATATGTTTTCACCGAAGTCGGATCAAAGGCTGTACGTCTTATTTGCCAAGAAACCGTTGTGGTCAATGCAAGAACGGCTGGCATTCAAATTAGCAAAGCCCAGCAAGCCTTTCTCCGAAGGGGAGTGTTTGAAAGAATGCATGGTAGAGACAGCGGCTCTCTTGTGTCCAGAGCGCAAAAACACATTTAAAAAAATGAGTTTATCACGCAGGACAGTGACTCACCGTGTAGAACTAATTGACCAAGACTAAGGCAGCAAGTTAAACAATAAAGCTGAGTCATTTATGTTATATTCGTTAGCACTGGACGAAAGTAACTACGTAAAAGACACTACTCAGCTCTTAATTTTTATCAGCGGAATACATTTTGAGATAATAAGGGAATTTTTGACCATGGAACCTCTAAAGGGGACAACACGAGGAGAGGACTTGCATGACACGGCGTCTGGTGTCATCGAGAGGTTGAAGCTACCTTAGTGTAAACTTGCCAATGTTCGCAAAACATTCTCCATCCATCTGCTACTGGCCCGGCCCGTCTGTCAAATTGTAAAACTCATTGTGGGCCCTGAGCCAAAAAGTTTGCCCACCCCTGGTCTAAACACTCTGTGTGACTGATGATTGAACAATGTTTAAGATTAAAGGTGCTGTCTGTCCACTGAAGTAGGAAAAAAAACAAGAGTCAGCTCAGCATATAAATATAACCCTGCACATACGGCCATAAGTCAGGTCTGTGCTTCTTTGTATATGGCAGAGTGTCATGTCCCGATCAGCTTATCACGGTGAACAGAAACTTGTTTGTTACGCTGACATCAACAAGTACACTGATCTGGACTAAATAGCTCATGAGCTCAAAGATGCAAGGATCGTTGTCTTTCAATGTCACATGCAATGGATGACTGGTAGACGGTGTTAAAAACATTTGTCATTTATGTTGCTCACTCCTCATGTGGTTCACCACTCGTCCGTATCTGTTACTGATAGGAAGGAACCTCTCAAGGACAGAGCGTCAGATCTGCTGCAGTAGTCTATTCCCTCGGTTAAGCATGTATCATGCTGTATTTTCACACAGCTTGCATTCATGTTACTTTATGTACTGAAAGAACATCCAATGAAAGGACTTATTTGAGTTAGTGACTTAACTGTAAGTTGTTTAGTGATAAAGCATTTGCAGGGATCAACAACTTGTCTTCAAGGGACAGGTCATGTAGGGTACAGGCCCTTTTCACTGGCCTGCAGTTCACTTTTGGATAGTATTTCATCTTCTCACTGGTAACTGAAGCAACACAGTTTTTAACCAGTGCTATATATACTCTGAATGCCTATCTGGTTTAAAGTGAGGGTGGGTAATGTATTTTAGAAAGGTTTTTTGTTATTTGCTAAAGTACTCTTTACATTCCGAAACCATTAATAAATCAAATATATTGACAAAACACATCTGGGTTCTGTGGCTGTCCCAGGACTGTAATAAATCATTAATTCATTCATGAAGAATTAAATAATTGGACGGCCGATCTGCCTGTCTACCTACCTATCTGCCTTCATACCTGCCCATCTAACTACCTGCCAGACTACCAACCTGCCATTCTACCAAACTGCCTGTCTACCTACCTGCCCACCTACCTGTCTGTCTACCAACTTGCCAGTCCACCTACCTACTTACCTGCCTACATACCTGCCTGTTTATCGACCTGCCTGTCTAACCTACCTACCAACCTACACCTACCTGCCTGTCTACCTGCGTGCACTCTGCCTGTGCACTTATTGCACGTCACTGGAGTCTTCCACCAGCTACTAGCTTGAGAGCTGTGTACTAACAATAGCGATGTTTGTTGTTTACGTTCAGAATGATAATTTTTGGGGCTGTGGCTTTTTGAGGGAGGCCTAAAGGGACGGGCTGTCAGTGTTGACGACTTTCCCACTTTCTTGCTAGATTTAGCTACAACACTGGGCTGGGTTTTTCAGTTGGATAATAAAAAAAAATCCTATCCTATTCATGTGCCAGTTACTGTACGTGACACAAAGTTCATGGGTGCAAATCTGTGTGCTAGGCTGTGAGGTGTCAGGGACAGCTGGTGTTTAGGAGGAGGTAAAGGGGAGTAACAAGTCTCGAACAGGCTAAGTGATGGATGTCTGACTGCTAAGCTCCATGCTGCAAAGGAGCCGCTAAAGCTGCTGAAGACACTTATGACTAAAACCTGGCCTGGATTCACTGGACCGCCTGAGGCTGATGGTTCTCACAATGATGTCCAGAGGATTTAGGCCAACAATTCTTTTATCAAATATTATACCCACCTGTTTCGACTGAACCTTAGCCAATGAAAGAACTTACACTTACATTGGTTTGGCTTATTTGAAGCTAATAGCTGAAATGTTATTCTATTGTTTCTGTATGTTGCACTTACAATTGTTTTGTCGTTTTCTTATTTGAAGCTATTGCTCTGCACTTGTATGATTTCACCTATTTGAAGCTAATGTACTTGCAAGATTATTGCTCTTCGGAGTTTGTATCCTCATGATTGTTTGCACTTATTGTAAGACGCTTTGGACAAAAGCGTCAGCTAAATGAACTGTAATCTAATGTAATATATTTCATAAAAAATATACAATTGATGTCAATCCATCCATCTCTTTTCCAACCCTTGTATTCTGTCAATAGTCAAGTGGGGCTGGAGCGAGGTACAGAAACACAGAAACTACACCCACTTTCACACCTGACACACACACCTAAAGTTCTATCTTATTGCTGTACATAATAAGACCCTTCAACAATAAGTAAGGGAACAGTATGAAAGTTGCAGAGATTGGCTTGAGTTAGACAATCCATAATCATCATCATCATCATCATCATCATCATCATTGAACTGAGACATATCCACTTTAAAACTAGGCAATTCTTTTTTCAAGATATATTTTTGCATTTATTGGACAGCTGTCAGTATAGAGACAGAAGGTATGGCATTCAACAGAGCTGGAATCCAACGTGCAAACATACACACCACTTGTTTTATTCTGATTAACATGTTTTTACTCTAGGGAAATTACTTTGAAAATGAACAGGAATAAATAAAATCATTGAAATTGACTGCATTCCAGACCTGCATTCAACAAAACAGATAACGTTTAAAATAAATGATATTGTATTGTTGTTTTAAAAGGTTTGAGCTTCTTGCCAAAACACGCGTAGTAAACTTTTTGAGTATGTTGCGCTGCAGTTTTCACAACCAGACCTTTTCAGCAATGATGGAAAGTAACTAAGTACATGTATTCAAGTACTGTACCTAAACACAATCAATACAAATACAACTTGCTCTTGAGACTACTTGAGTCTTTCCACTTTCTGCTACTTTATACCGTTACTCCGCTACACCTCAAAGGTAAATATCGTACTTCTACTCCACTACATTTGTTTGATAAATTTAGTTACTTTGCAGATTCAGATTAATAACATAAAATATAATCAACAAATAAAATATGATGTATCATTAAAGGATAAGATAAGATAAGGAGGGAAATTGACAGGCTAAAATAAGAAGTTAAAATGAGCTGCACCTTTACCGGCTGCAACATTAAAGTAATGTAAACATGAATTCATCACTAATTATAATCCAATAATAATGAATTATTATTAATTATTCTGCATAATGAAAACTTTAACTTTTGGTACTTTAAGTATATTTGAAATTTATAGCGATCAGACTGTACAACCACCACGGCCCCTGGTAGACCACCACACACTCAATGTGGACTGTAACACCACTGTCCCACCGCTCATGTGCAATACACCCCGTTACTATTTATTACTGTGCAATACATCATGTGCAATACGTATGTGCAATACATCCTTTTTTTTACTATATATTATTGTTATCACTGGCTGCTGGAGTATTACTTTCACATGTTCACTTATGGGATCCGGTAAAAGGTTATTATTGTCAGTTACAATTAAACTTCAATAAGTGTTATTAAAGTCATGACCCCCAATCAAAGTATTAGCAATTGAAATAGGATAAAACTGGAAAACCTAACTGTACCTTTTATGACATTCTTTTTGAAACGTTGGTTCTCACCTCTTAATTTTTCAATAGTTCAACAGTATACATGTTTTTCTTTGATTGTTTCTCCTTTTGCAGTTTCTCCTCTGTATGCCTTCCCTGACAGTATCCCTTTTCAATAAGAGTTCAGAGAATGAGGACCCGTATTAGCTGGTGTTAATCCAGCTCATGTTTTCCTGTCGTCTCTCGGCTCTCACGGCTGATTACACTCTGTGAGTCCAGCGCAGGGAGGGCAGCCTGTTTGAGTCGCTGCTGCACTCATTAGTAGACAAGCATGGGTCGCCTCTAAACACAGGGCCACAGCTTCTCCTGCACACAGCAGAATGTCACTACTTTAGGACTTCACTTCTTTTTTTAGAAAGATTACCTTGTGGTCTTGTACAGTTCCAGGGCAGCGGTTTTACCATGGAGTTAGGGAAAGTGCATCTGAATCTAAAGACACTACTGCTGACGATGATGATGTTCAAATGGGGTGAGTGAATGCTAAAGCTCTGAAGGAAATTATGTTGTAAATCCCAAGAGAGATTCTGAGTTAGTGTTTAATCCTTTTCCTGTGAGAGCAACAGGTTACTTTCAAAGAGTTCTTACAAGGACGGAAATATCCACAAGAAGTGTTTTACCTCACATGTACTGCATGTTTTCTGACTAACACAACACATTTTTATCATTGGTGGCTGTCAGTTAACAGTCAGGCTCTCAGAGGTGCTGCTCCATCAGTGGGTTTCGGGAGCTGCACCCATGATATTAGGAGACTGAAATAGATGGAGACAAGTAGGGGGTGGTTAGTCCTTTGTCTCTTACAACAATCATGAGGGGATTGGCTAGTCTCCAGTGAACTTCACAATACTTACATAATAAACCTCGAGCTTGTGGAGGATTATCACTGTAATTACTGACGCTGTGTGATGTTTAGGAGACACATATCCTAACTGCATTCTTAAACATTAGAAGCTGCTGTGCGATTGGACCGTTCAATGTAGAAGGTGTGGATTCAATGAACATTCATTTTTGTTTTTTTTGCTCGCTCTTTCTATCAGATTTGACACATGACTGGTTCAGAATCAGAGGCAGTGCATACTCAGAGCAAACAGGAATGAGAGAGCAGAGAGTCTCATTCATATCTGTCATGTGCATGAATGGAGGAGCAGAATGAGGTCACATGATGTCCATAAAGTTTAGACCAACTCATCCTAATCTCCTATGACTCGGGGCTAACTGTTCAGAATTAGAGATTTTATTTTCAGTTCTCTGTGATGTGATGATGTGAACTCTGGGAATAGTGTCAAAGCATGGACTCTTTCTACTGAATGTCATGTAAAGAACATTATACTCAATAGTTAAACATTGTGTGTGTGTGTGTGTGTGTGCGTGTGTGTCTGTATGTCTGTCTGTCTGTCTGTGTGTGTGTGTGTGTGTGTGTGCGTGCGTGTGTGTGTCGGTGTGTGTGTGTGTGATTGTGTTGGTGCATGCGTCTATCTGTCTGTGTGTGTGTGTGTGTGTGTGTGTGCGTGTGTGTATGTGTGTGTGTGTGGACTGAAGGACAGGACCCTGTTTAGCACCCCATTTAGAAGCAGAACGCAAACATTTCAGGAATTGACCCTTGAGGCTGACCATACATTGGACACATGGTCTGGTGCGGTTGTATTGAACAGTGTCCGTGATGAACCCCAGCGCCTAAATGCAGTTGTGCTTGCTTGCTTGTATTTATGGAGCGCAGTGACTCTTTAATAACAGAAAAATGTAGGCAAGCTCCGCTTTCTGTCAATCAATGAATGGTGATCCATGATATATGCAGTAGAGCTGCTTTGTTTCTATCTTGATTCATGTAAAAGGTCCACTTTTCCAAATTTCTGTCTCCCAATAGAGTAGATTCCTCCAACAGTTGTTTACTGTACAGTGTCCAAAAAGACTTTAGCCTTGTGCATCTCCAGAAAACATGGGTTTAGTTTGCCTTCAGGTGACTACATAGCCTCCACATGTTAGTGGAGTGGATACATTTCTGCTTTTGAGGAATGAATACATACATAAGAATAAAGTATACGTGGGAAATATAACAGTTTGAAAACTCTCCTTATCACACACAGTTGATTACAATACTATAATTAGTTATAGATAATTATTGTCTATGGCAATGTATGTACTATTAAAGGAATATTTCAACACTTTGGAACAATTGAGTGAGATATGATGGTCAACATCAAGCTCGGAGGACGAAACTAAAACATGAGTCGTTTCCTCGTCTCTGTCACCGAAGACCCAAGCCAACATACAAACTATCAAAACATACGGTTACACGGACAGCTTCCACTCAGTCGCACAGTAAACACACAGACTTTGTAAGAATGGTGTGAATACTTAGTGTGACAGAGTCTTAGGGTGTTAGTACAATCATGAACCACAATCATGCTCACTATATTCCTCATATATTGATACTACATCTGTTACTTTATATGAACTCTGTTCTAAACAGCATAGCTGATAACTGTCGCATATAAGAATCATAGATTATTTATAAACTATAGCCCCTCCAGCACAATTCATTTAGCATTATTTTTTTTGAATAAATATGAAATAGTGTGGGGTGATATCAATTGTTTTAAACTGTGAAATGTAAAGTGTTATTTCACCATTACCAAATTCTGTGTGCCACGTTTCATAAGGGTTAGAGTATGGGAAGCTGCTGAAATGTGAGGTCAAAGTGACAGAAGTAGAAGAGTATGTGAGAGGCAATATGGCGACAGAGAGTGGACACATGCTGGTCGAAGCTTGAAGCTGTAATCTGTGCATGTATCCTACCACCCGGAGATTAGAGGAGCAAGGGGATTGGCCCAAAGAGGCCAGAGGGATTACAACATGGAAAGGCTCTGGAGGTCAGGGAGGCCAGAAAACCTGCTCGGGTGAAAGAGGCGGAGAAAAAGTAGGATGAAGACTAGAAGTGGGGGCTGGATGAGGAGAAGGAGAAGGTGGTGGAGATGGCGATCAAAAAAGAGGGAAAATATGTACACAGAGACAAAAAGGAGAGAATAAAAAGTACCTATCCTGATGAACTCTGTGGTGTCAGGTGTTGAATGTAGCATTGAAACCAAGCAGAGACCTCACAAATGCAGAAGCTCATGCAGACTAGTTGCATTGAGTTATCCCTGTCTTGAATACATTACATTCATATGCAATCAACTCTATGAATGATTGTATGGTTGGAATAAGGGCCTGGACACATTCTTCCCTTCATGACACATGATTGGACAGTGCTTCTCTACCAATGTTTGACCCAACAGGATTTAATTTAAGTTTCTTATCAAGCAAGCAAAGGATCACACCCTCAATCCATTAAGATGTTTATCCTGGTCTCCTTCTCACATCAAGCAGACTTGAGCCTAATCTTGACACCCTGGACAGCCACCTGGGACTCTTGTAGTCTGCAGGTGGCAAATCTGTAACATTCAGACACAGCTAGTGTCTACAGTTCAGACTGAGGGGAAGATGCATCTTAACAAGAATTGGAAATAACAAGAACCTTCTGCTTGAAAAGGGCCAGCTAGGCCACAGTTGTAAAGCTGAGGCCTGCTGCTAAAGAGCCAATCAAATATATACAGTAGGAAATGATCAATCATGTGTGTTATGGGTTATATTTGAAACTGTAATCATTTTTAGATGTACTGCTTGGATTAACAGTCACTAGTTGAACTCTTTGAACACGTGCTTTAGTGCCATAGTCAATCAGATTTTGCAATAATCCATAGTCTCATACAGTATATAGACTATGGATTATGGATATTACAAACTAAACCAATGGCTCACCCACTAGTGCAGTATGGTGTTTTTAATGTTACTTTATTGAATGTTTTTCTCTTTTATTGAGATTATTTATCATTCTTTTTTCTTTTTTCTTGTTATAACAAAAATGACCGACAGGGGCCATTCAGGGATGCATCAAACCTCTACTCATTTGACCGTCACAAATTAATAATATAACTCAATTAGAGAATTAATTACATTTTTAATCACATTTATTGTCCTGTGTATACAAATACAATACAATGCTTTTGCTCAGTGGAACGCTTTGCCTAGCACAAGGAGCACACATTCCCGGACAACAGCAAAAAAAGGAAATATATAAATATATAGTATATACAATATACAGGGACGCTTTCAGCAAGGTGTCGTGCGTATGTGTGCTTATGTGTTCGGTGCGTATGTGTGTGGTGCGTATGTGTGTGCCAACTGTTCAGCAACCTGGCTGCCTGTGGAAAGAAGCTGTCACAGATGTGTGGTGGGGGCGGTGTGTGATTTGATGCTCCGTTAAAAAAATGTTGATGTAAGGAGTGAGAACAGAGCATGAGCAGGGTGGCTGGTGTCCTTAATAATGTTTTGGACTTTCCTTTTGCAGCGAGTGCAGTAAATGTAATGAAGTTGGGGTAGTTCTGTGCCAATGATTTTTCCTGCTGTCTTTACAGTCCCTTTGAAGCAGTCTGCAGGTTTTCAAACCACACAGTAATACAGCCTGTCAGAACACTCTCAATGGTACAGCGAGAACAGTTCAGTCTCTGTGTTGCTTTCTTGAGGATGCAGTTCGTGTTTAGAGACCATGTGAGGGTGTCCGAGATGTGTATGCAAAGGAATTTAAAACTATCAACGATTTCAACAGATGACCCACTGATGAAAATAGGAGTATGATTGTGTCCGGTCTTCCTGAAGTCAACGATGACTTTTTTTTGTCTTATTGACATTTAGAGAGAGGTTGTTATCATGGCACCATATAGTTAGATCTTCCTCTTCTCTCCTATAAGCCCTCTCATCATTATCACTTATTAGACCAATGACTATTGTGTCATCTGCACATTTTATGATGCTGTTATTGTCATATTGGAAACACACAATTGCAGTGTGAAAAAACACACTGCACTAATGCAGTTAGTTTAACCTATTCTCCCAGTCTGGGGCCTGGTGGTCTCAATATCGAAAAGATAATCGCAGACAGAGTTGCCCAGACCAAGCCCTCTGAGTTTTAACACCAGTTCTGATTTAAATGAAAAGAAATATCTGACATCAGAGACAAAACCAAACAAAAAGTACAGACAGTCTATCATGTGAAATTACTCAAGTTGCTGTAACTTTGACAGAAATGAGTGTGTTGATGTAGAACACCATCACTCGTAGTAATAGTAAGAGGCTGATCGAGAAGCTTTTAAAGCAAATGGATTGTTCTTAATGATCTATGGTGTATCACAAGGCTGACTCAAATAACAGAATAAAAAAACACTTGACTACTCATTTGTTCTCTTTTAAGCTTGATCCTGGGAGAGAATACATTTTATGTGGAGAATTGACTATGCCTGGGCTTAGACTTGGTGTTGTAAAGCACTCTCCTGTAATAAGGGGAGTTCAGTCGCGTTGTGAACTCCTCTGCCTGTAATGCTACATTATGAGGGCCACAGCTAATTTATGGGATTCTGAAAAGGTCGTATGCATATAATCTGATTTTTTCTCTCAGTTGTTCCTACAAGAAGCCCAATGATGGAAAACTAATAGTAAAAGTGACTTTCACTCTACTAGTTTAACTCTAAAATATTCTCTCTCTCTCTCTCTCTGCCCCCCTTCTTCACCTCCATAACTCCCTTCACTGTTAAAATCTTCCACTTCAGTGATAATTTGGAAACAGGACACTGATCAAAGTGTTGGTGGTGGGAGTAATGGATGGGGGTATTTTGGACAGGGAGCTGAGAATGCCCAAATAAAAGGAATGTGGACTAATTCCGCAGAGAGCTTATGGCATTGGCTGGTGACAGCGTATGTATTGTAACGCCCATCAACTTTGTGAAATGATCTACAGAATGACCCCACAGAGGTCCCTCAGAGAGCAGCTATTCATACAGGATAATTTACAGTACAGTCATTATTTGCACCAGCTTCAAGCTAATTCAGACAAGAAACATTATAGCTAATAAAAGAAACCAGTGTTCATTAACAGTAAAACGTGTGACTGCTGGCATCTTTGTGAGACAACACTAGAAATCCTACTACTGGCCCCTGTAGGCCACAGACAGATTATAAGACAATGGCCCCCTGGACACATGAATGGCCCCCAGTCTACCTACCAGCATACAGGCCCCTGCAGGTGTTTTGCTACTTTTTCCGTAGTATTTTGCAGGTTAGCCGTCACTCTAAAGTGCTGTTGTTCATTCTGAATTTGGAAACGTAACATACAAAGAGAAACTCCCATAGTTACTTAGGGGGATGGGCACATGTGAGATAATTGCAGCAAAATGTATCATGTCATGTCATGTCATGTCATGACACACGCACACGCACACACACACACACACACACACACACACACACAAACAAACCTGATCACCAATCAGCCCAGGGAACTTATTGAATCTATAGGTTTTATTTGATTTAATATTGCTTTCCAATGTAAGAAAATATCAATGCAAAAATTGTCTTCTTTGGAATGTCTGGCTTTTCAGTTAAATCCCTCTTGTCGAGCATTGTTCTTAAATATCTATAGGCAACAACATTTTTCGACAATTTCTTGGTTGACTTGGCATTGTTTTGACTACATACTCATGGTTGAAGATTTCAATATCCATGTTGACAACTCCCATGCATATGCATCTATGCATGTGAACACATATACAATGTGACACTCTTGACCTAGTTCTCACAAAAGGTCTCATTTTTTCTATTGTTGTGGTTATTGATGTTGTTCTCTCCGATCACTATTGTGTTTCGTCTTTGGAATGATTTTCTGTATTTGTACTACAGGCTGTATTTCCACTCCTCACACAATTAGATTTCCACTGCAGATAGTACTGCCCTAGGCAGGGTGATCAGATGTTCGATGTAAATTAAAAAAATCAGACTAGCTATCAGTGCCTCTGTATCAGGCAGAGGGTCCATGTTATCCGAGCTTCCTTTTAAAACACTATCCGCATGACACAAGTTGATCCCATCAGCCATAACGCCCTGGAGGAGATTGTGTTGCGTTTAAGTTTTTCCTCCTGCTGCCTTGATATTCATCCCACACGCTTCTTAAGGAATGTTTTTAATTGCATGGCATCAAACCTCCTGGAAATAGTCAATACCTCTCTCCTCTCAGGCCATTTCCTCAAGTCACTGAAAACAGCAGGGATCTCTTTTCTTTCAAAAAAGGACAACTTAGACACCTTAATCACGCAGAATTATAGGTCCATTTCAAATCTCCTATTTCTTGGTAAATTCATAGAAAAACAATTTTTGATCAGCTCAAAACTTCCTGCAACAAAAAAATTGTTTTAATGCTTTTCAATCTGGACTCCGTCCACATTACAGCACTGAGATTGCGCTCATGGAAGTATGAAACGACTTCTAATAATCTAATAATTATAGACAATAGCAAAGTCTTAATACTGCTATATTGAGGTTATATATTGACGACAAGAGATACAAAATTTGAAGATAACACAAATTCTGATAAAAAAAACAAAAAACAGATATCTTGAAAACAAATACCATCTTACTTTGAATAACACACAACACAATATACTTATCTCAGTCTCACCATATCTGCATCAGGAAATGGCAATACGCCAATAAATGCACTCAAAGAAAAAGCATGCAGGGCAATGTATGCAATAAAAAACAAGTTATACAACATTAACATAACAATTAGGATATGACAAACATATTTATGATGTAATAATACCAATAGCTTTATGTGGAAGTTAGAGATTGGACCAGGACACAGACAAGCACCAAAAAGAGACCCTCCATGAAGAACTCTCAACATTCAAAGGAAAACACCAAATAACGACTGAATAATCATTATGATCCAATCACTAGATCTATATTTAGAATATTGGGACATTTTTTGATTAAATATTTATCTGACTCTAAACAGAGATTATACATTGGCTGAGTATCTGCATTCTGTCAGAGATAGGAAATGACCAAATACAGGCTCAGTGACCATCACCTGACAGTAGAAACAGGAGGACACAGAACAAGATGGCTGCCCAGAGAGGAGCGTGTATGTGGGAGGTAGATCTCCTCCACTGGGAGAAGTTCTCCTCAGCAAGAGATTTCGAAGAAAATAACAAACTTCCAAATGTTGACCCCTGAAGAAAAACTGTAGTTCTGCCAGGTGAAGAGCAGCTGAATATGAATCTGCCTGCCACAGCCACTACAAGATCTCCCAAAGGACAGATTTCTATAGTATTAAGTAACTGTATTAAGTGTACAATACTGTAGTGTATGGTATTGTATAGCAAAGAATGGACTGCATCAGGATGATGAGAACCTATTGGGTAAAATAAATCAAAATACTACCTCTCACGTATCATGTATGAAGAGTTAATTTGTAAAAATGGATAAAAGACATTCTTACAATTAATAACACCTGTTTGATTGATACTTCCTGAGTGCAGAACCCCCCCCCCCCCACAATTTAGGATAATAAACACAAACTGAGATATCTGTTATTGCAAAAGAACCCCTACAATATGTTTTGTAATTATTATACAATTCTTGCATGTTATGAAATGTGTTCTCATAAATAATAAATTGCAGAACAAAGTACGTTCAAACTGATGCCGTTTCAGATGCCTATGTCAGGTAGATATGAGTGCATATATATACCTCACATACAGTATATCATATCATATGTACCTTCTGAGGCAGCAGCATTCACAGCGTCTACCACAGGCTGCTCTTTCTAATGCCCACTGTGTGTCCACTAAACATTATATTTTTCTTGTCTCCACCTCCCCAACAAGAACTTTGATTTCACACTATGTGAAATTTCGTCTTTTAGCCGTGTTGCCGGCGTTAGCTATGATCGTCTTTATGCAGTATAAAGGAATATTAATAAGGTGTATTTCTCTGACTATTTATAGGCAACTGTGAGCGTTACGTGACGCTCGCAAAGGTGCGCCACATTTCAAGTTGTTTGTGATTTACTCTCAGTGTTTTATCCGTACTCAACCTTTTGACGTGAATCCTACGCACAGTTTTAGAAATGAGGCCTCAGGTCTCACACTTTACAACTCAGAGGTCAAATTCCTGCTGTACACAGATGATTTAATCCTGTTAAGTCCGACAGAAGGCAGACTTTAACAGAGTTTGAACATACTTGAATGTTACTGTCACACCTGGGACCTGGCAATTAACATAAAAAAGACCAAAACAATGATATTTCGAAAAAGATCCAGATGTCACGGTCCAGACTGAGTACTCACAGCCTAGCCATAGAAGCAGGCAGGTATAAGAAAACATGGCTGCCAACAGAGTGGAGGAACTGCTGTAGAGACAGAGCAACATTTTCTCACAAAATTGTCTAATAGGCATCCACAATATAGTAGTAAATGTAAAGAGCAGATTTCAGTTTGTCCATGAATAAACACTGCAACTCCTGTAGAGTACAGTAAAGTTCCAGTGTCTTGCTTCCTAACTGCTGCATGAAGTGAAGGGGGTTAGCCCAGAAGTGAGCATAAACGTGGGCCCTCAAGCGTGAAACCAACCGCTGTGACGATTTAATCAAAGAACTTTGCAACTGTGAATCATTTTTCCTGTTTTTTTTGTTGGCCTAGGCTAAATATTCTCTGTATGAATTTAAATGTGTTGATAGAATACTTTTGGACTTAGATGGGCACATTCATGATTGCACGTACATGAGCACATTACCCTCCCACCCCCAAAAAATAGGCCCCTGTAAGCCACAGTGTAATTTGAGCTCTGAGCTTGTGGATTCCTACCTTTTCTGTGGCCAACAAACATTACAGTTTATCATTATATGTATTGTGATGCAGGTACAACATTTTAAACTTTCATCATTTTCTATTTGTCAAAATAAATTAAACCTTAGTTGCCTTAGTGAACTCTAGTTTCCCATCTTGTCCTTGCTCATGGGGGGAACTTAAAAACAAAGACCTGTAATCACCAATCAATCTTTATATGTGTTAATATGTTATAAGCATCATCATATGAATCCTAATTCAAGCAGAAAAGAGTAGCTGATGCAATATTATTACAATATATATTACATTATTCATGATAAAACTGTATGGACATAAATCAAAGTGTCATTATTTTATCTATTTATTTAAATTTTTTATATTTATATTATAAATAATAATATTATTTATTTGTATTTATTTTAAT
Organism: Bovichtus diacanthus; assembly: GCA_943590825.1. Taxonomy (NCBI): domain Eukaryota; kingdom Metazoa; phylum Chordata; class Actinopteri; order Perciformes; family Bovichtidae; genus Bovichtus; species Bovichtus diacanthus. Next base: position 141,941 of record CALSBV010012209.1, on the reverse strand, counting down.
AGTATAAAATAATAATATTATTTATTTATATTTATTTTAATAGTATAACATAATAATATTATTTATTTTTATAAGGACAGGGTAAAATTAATATTGAATAATATTCGTCTCCTGTCTTCCGGTGGCAAAGCAAATTTACATCTTTGCATCACATGGAGTTCAACTTTGGTGAACTTTGACCGGCAAAGCAGCCTCAACCAAAAGCGAAGACGTGTGTGTGGTTGATCCCACTTGTCACGGTCCACATTCAGCACAAATATTGCCTCGACATGCATGGTGATTTGCTTGCATTCGTACGTGTGATCGTGCCTTAATACATTTTTTGGTTTAACAAACAAACATTATTATATGAGATAATAATGAGATGAGATACCTCAAACTTTGTCTGCATGTTATGTGATTCCACATGGGATCCCGGCAGTGCTGGGATGTTTAAAGCTCTGATCTTTAGGGTTTCATTCTTGGTTGATGTGGCCATAGCGTGGTTACTGCTGGTTAACAAAAGCAAAGTATCGCTAACCTCTGGGACCACTTTGTTGCATTTCCCATGGCTGCTTGACAACACAACAACACAACTGCTTGACAACACAACACACTGTGGCTACAGTGTGGTTCGTTGGGTAAACATTTTACTGTGAAGCAACAGATGTAGGAAATGTTAAGTTTGCATTAGCACTGACTTAACAGGAAGTCAGCTCTGACAGCTGTAGAGGATTGATCAGAAAATTAGATGGCATTATAAACAGTAACGATTAGTTTCTGTTGCTGCTGTTTACATTCCTCCTAATGCAAATAAAAAAATGCACTACAGGAATGCACTACTGTTTTGGTTCTGTTTTGTTCTGTCATAATTTTTTTCTTGGTAGCATAAATGAACAGGGTTCCAACTGCAACGGCAATTTGAGTCCTGTGCAGGAATGGCGGACTCTGCCAGTAACAATGAAAACTCTGTAGTAGATATGTTCTTAACATGCATTCATTCATCCATAGCAAAACATTTTCTTTGTCTTTCAGGAATATTCTGCACAGCCACTTCAGAAAAATGTTTGTCTGCACCCTGTCAGAATGGAGCTACCTGTGTGGACAACATGGATGACTATGCCTGTATCTGTGCCAGAGAGGGTGTTCGATACATGGGCAAAAACTGTGATGAACTCTTTGACGCCTGCTCTTTTGCTCCATGTGAAGGCTGCACCAGCACCCCTGGCACAACAGCATACCACTGCATCTGCCCGGACGGACTAACAGGTGATAACTGCACAGAGGAGGTGGACGAGTGTCAGAGCAACCCGTGCTCCGAACCCCGCTCTCTGTGTGTAGACCAGATGAACGGATACTTCTGCAGATGTCCTGCTGGGTACGGAGGACAGGACTGCAGGACACATGTGACTGACTGTATCGATGAACCCTGCAGGAACAATGGGACTTGTGTATTACGACCACAGGGCTTTGAATGCCGCTGTGCACCAGGGTTCGAGGGGAAGACCTGTGAGGAAGATGTGAATGAGTGTTTATCAGAGCCCTGTCAGAATGGCGCTATCTGCTTGGATGGAGTGGCCGAGTTCCACTGCTTCTGTGTGCCTGGTTTTCAGGGTTATAACTGTGAAATCGACATCAACGAGTGTGCTTCACGACCCTGTGAGAACAATGGCACCTGCATCAACGAGAAGGACCACTATGAGTGTGAGTGCCTGGTGGGCTTTGCAGGTACATCTAAAAGTCACACACACACACACACACACACACACACACACACACACACACACAC
>CALSBV010012209.1:107329-140163 GCA_943590825.1 Bovichtus diacanthus | reverse complement strand
CACACACACACACACACACACACACACACACACACACACACACACACACTCACACACACACACACACGGATGTACAGTAAAATGGTGTCTGCTGGGCTAACCACCATGCCTCCGATGGACAAGGCAGTAGCCATCCACCTTTCACCGAAACTCAGCAAACACACTCTTTTTGCTTGAGAAAATATTACATGTCCAGTGGCTAAATGCTTTTTCACTAAATATGGCCTTGATGTTGCAAGATTATTAGGTGTTGCGATCAGAGGAAGAAGCAAGACTCGGTGCTCCAGATAAGTATATCCAGTCATTATTAGGCACAGACGAAACCTCCCAGGAACCAGGGGCAGGAAACATGGAGAGGCAGCGAGAGACCAGTGTCACTTTTCTGATCAGCTTTTCATAAGCACCGGCTGCCGGCCATACAGTTGACTACTGTATATGTCCGACGCGCTCAGCTGAGAGGTTGTGTCCTCCCTGAGTGGAGAGCGATGGCAGCAATTTCATTTTTGCGCCACACAGCCATTTATGGTTGTGCCAGTAATTCCTAAATGAATCACCTTCTGGTAAGAAATTAACAAATATAGAAGTTAGAACAAAGTTGTTGTTGGTGTTATTTAAGACCAACACCAAAGATTCGGACATGGAGCTTGATTCGTTGGTGGTGGTATCAGAGAGGAGGATGCTGTGCAAGCTGCGGAGCATCATGGACAACGATTTGTACATTTTAGAATCTTATATTGTCTCCTACTGTGTATTGCAACTGTTGCACAACAATTTCCCTCAGGATAAATAAAGTTCTATCTTATGTTATCTTAAAGAGTCAAAAGTGTTCAACAGAATCAATCAGTTTTCGCTGAAAGGACAGATAACCAGATAAGTGTCTGACCCTGACTATACAGAAACACAAGTCATTTATACAGTTGAATTGCTTGCAGGACAGCAAGTAATACACATGTCTACCAAATGGGAATCAAGACACAGAGACTTCAGACATATTAATTACAACCAGTAACATCTGTCTGCTAATTGCCTGACACTGGTCACAGCACCTACTGTCTGTCAAATGACATCAGACAGGGACATCAGACAAGTGTATTACAACCGTGGAGAAAACACAGGGTCAGTCACTGTAAGGCCAAACAACAACTTTTTAGGGACAAAATCTAACTAAATGAGACTATATGATACATTTCCACGACGATGGTCTGAATGAACGATCAAATTAATTAATTATCTTCATTTGTATTGTGCTTTTTACAACAGAGCTATCTCGAAGATGCATTGCAAAAACTCACTTAAACAGGCAATGTTGTCAAAGTAACAGGACTATCATATGAGGAAAATATGCCTAAATCTCTTCCACCACTTTACAATGTCATACAATGCTTTTGTACTTTTGCTATTGACCAATTATGCAAACTAAAGTCAGATATCCCAACTATTGTCTTAAAAATGAACTGTGACGTCATTTAACTCCCTACAGTAATATGATAAAGTATATATATTTTTCCACATCATACCTTTTATCCATGGTTTACATGTTTGTCTGTAATTGAGTCATTTCTTCGGCTTTGTGTGTAACAAAGTGAATGTTCATTATTAAATCATACCTGCTTACTGCCCATATATGGAGGATATCAATAGAGAAGCAAAGGGAGTGAAGGTGTCAATAAATATATTTTTTTTAAATGAGGTCCAATGATTCTTGATTACAGAAGCTCTGATCAGTCAGGAATAGGGGTGGCCAACCAAACCAACCAGATATTAGTATTATACATAGTATTACGAAGTGTTATTATAATTGGTGATTTTAAATATTAATAGATATATATTCTTGGGCTAAAACGCACAGGAAGCCTAGTTGTCCTTTACAATAATTCTCTACATATTTACAATAGAGTAGAAAAACTCATTAAAATATGCAATAATTAAGTTCATCATATATGATGGAATAGTGACATTAGAATGTGCCAGAGGCTCCCAAATTTGGGCTTTCGCAGTCTGTCTACAGGGGCGTCTCAGGGCATGATAATGGCAATATATAGGTTATGCATATAACCAGTGTTATAACCTGAAATGATAAGGGCCTTAGGTGATTCCTGTCCATTTTCCTGGAACAAAATCACATCTGACACATCTATTAAAACTATTACAGCATCAGGGTACTGGTTGGTTGGTAAGTGTGCAGATTTAAATAGGAACAGGTTCCTGTTTCCGTGTCAAGTGCACAATAATGCTTCTAAAAAGATGGAAATAGCAGGCAACGTAACAACAAACTTCAATCTTCACAATAGAAACAGAAGATTAGTTTATAGTTAGCACTGTTGGAACATCAGCTGAACATACTATGGACCAACAAATCAAAGTTTCAAACCTATTCAACCTTACACTGAATGGACTGTAGAAGGCCCAAAGAAAAACACTCTAACTACATATTAAGAGTCATGATGGAGGGTCACTTAGACTTTTCTAGACTGGAAAACAATACACAAAGAGTGGGTTTGTGTCAGTAGGTGGTAGGTGCCCATGGCTCATGTTTGCCCTTGGGCCCCATTGTAGATTATTCCAGCCCTGGATTACTGCCCATGCCCCATAGTGCGTGTTCTAGTGTTAAAGTTCTGTAAGTAATCAACAAACTTTTTCAACTGAAGATAGCAAAAATGTTTTAGTTTTGTTCATGCACTGAAACTTACATACAAACTTGTAACATGTAACTATACAGTTTAATGAGACCTTACAAACAATGTACACTGTTGCAGGTACTTAACTGACTCGGTGAAATACAGTTATATAACTTTATATTGTTCCAGTAACAGAAGCTCAGCATCCTGCATGTGTTGTAGCTGGGAGTGAATTGAAATATTATGTCATTATTAATCATCTCCTCAAAGAATCCATCAGCAGTGATGCAAGGACTTTCTGCTGGCTTGTTGTTCGACTTGTTGTTCCTCATCTCATATGTTAATTCCAAAGTGTTTTGTTTGTTCCTGATAAACTGAGCACAAGGAGTATTTTAAGTGCACTGTAAGATGTTGTTAGACAGGCATCTTATCTTTGGCTCAGATAAAATGTCCGTGCAGAGTGAGAGAAAACATTCCCATCTTGCTTTTCTTACCCAAGCCTGCTCTGTGTCAGAGGAGCTTGGTGTTATCTGTGAGTGCTGTGGTCAGATCAGCACTGCTGCATTCCCCTGTCATGAAAGTAGAGAAAGGATTTTATCATGGTGGCTATCTGGAGACCACAATAGACAAATGTGACTGATCATGTGACTATAAACAATAGCTACATTGACCAGATATCAACTTCATTACATCATCACTATTATCATCATCAGAATTGCTTATTATGTTTCTTTACCAGTGATTTCTAACTACATATTGACTTCCCCCTCCTCCACCAGGAGTCAACTGTGAGACTGAAATAGATGAGTGTGAGTCCAGCCCCTGCCTCAACGGAGCCGACTGCCACGACCTGATCGCCATATACTCCTGTGAGTGTCTGCCCGGGTTCGACGGCATTGACTGCGAGGTTGATGTTGATGAGTGTGCCAGTAAGCCGTGCCAGAATGGAGCTGTCTGTCATGACATGGTGGACAGGTAGGTCAACCAACAAGCTGCATATGCTGTCTGCAGGAACTACAACAGTGAAGATTGTGATTTTGAAAGACAGATACCTGGGTGTGCCATGTGCTGCTCCATCATATGTTCCCACTCTTATTATTGTACCCAGCCCCAGTTTGTGCCTCTCATTTATTATCATAACTTCTAAATCACAGAGCTACAGCCATCTTTCTGAAAAATAAATATCCAGCAAAAAAAATCCAAAAAGATTAAACAAAATTTACCATTGTAAATTCTGAAGGTATTTCCAGAATCCTCCAAGACTATGTCTGCTGCACAATAAAACCGATTGTTTCCACTGATTTCCCAAGCGTCTTGTTTCCTCTCCCACGTAGCTGGAAACGACATAAGCCTTTGCACTTTTTATACAACACAAGCAAAAAATAAACACATTATTTTGTTCGAAAATATGAAACAGTAAAAAGTAACATCAACAATCGACAAATATTACTCATATTGAAATGTTTTTGGATTAGGACATTTCCAGCTAGCATCTTTGTTTCAATTAGGAAATAGAGTTGCTATTATTATCTGATCTAATATCATGCAGTAGACGGACAAGATATTTAAAAAGAGTTTTAGAGAATTCTGGAAAGGCCTTCATAGCTCTTAAACTTCCATCTGTGCTTGTCAAAAATGATGGGGTGTTTATTTTTTGCTGAAACTTATGCTAAAACATCACATATTATACAATTATTAATGTTACAACCTCCAGAATGGTCAATAACATCGTTCCAAAAGTAGCAGGTAAACCATTTTGTAAACCATGACTTTTCTTAAAAGGGTCACTTAACAGGCTGAAAAGCAGGCTTTTGTTTTTGCTCTCTTGTACAGCAGTGTTCTGGAACACTAAAGTGAGATTTAAACCACTGGGGGTCAGCGAAGACCAGATTTACAGTGCATACACGTTTACCTCAAAGATGTACAAAAACAAAGTACTAAAAAAGAAAGAAAGAAATAAAGAAAGAAAGAAAGAAAGAACTCAACAACACTAAAGGAAGACCCCCAGACCACCGCAAGACAAAGTAGATTTGATTGTAATGTGGGACTAAAAAGAGATTATGAATGAGCAGAATATCTCTCTACTGTCAGAAACAGAAAGCAGAGACACATCGTAACCAAGTACAGGCTCAGTGAGCACAAACTGCTGACACACACGCACACGCGCACACACACACACACTGTGTCAAGATCATATCCCAACTAAACCTACAGAAATGTCTTTGTTGAGGCGTGAATGCCCACACATATTTCCATTACCTCTTAAAAATCTGACATTTTTAAAGCTGAAACCAGAAAACCTAAGGAAAACGCTACGAAGTTAGACTAAACCAGATATATTGAAATAAGAGGTTTCTGAGCAGTTTCCAGAAGAGAAGTACTTGCCATCCGATCGCCGATAAAATGCAGTTCTTGCAGAAATCTCCAAATGCCCAAAGGTTTTGATACCAAATCACAGCATGGATTTTTCTATGGCATTTTGGAGGGATTTTTGCCAGTTTTAATAAATTCTCGAATGGTCAAAAATATTCAAATTTGGCACCAAATGTGTGTAACAAATTATATCAACTCAAAAATGACCTCATCAACTTATGAGACATAACAGAGCATGGGGATAGCCATCATATACTCCTACTATAATGTTCTAAGCCCTCATACACGTTCACAATTACATTTTTTAATTAATGAATTCATTACTTTATTAATTTATATTTCTGATTCGTGACAAGAGAAATTTGACTCAGCTGCTGAGCTTCTCAGATTAATCTCCAGGTTCACAGCTTCCAGATGATGTACACCCCTTCTATGTGGCACATACTGTCGACCTGCTATCTCCCGCTGAAGATCCCCTGTTCTCCACCCCTATCCCACAAAAATAAAAAAGTAAAGAGGTTATTATAAAAATGGTAAGAGGTGTGAATTGACTTCTGAATTGCTGCTCACTTGTGATTAACACAAAATCCACCTGTTATTTATTAATGTTGTTGTCTCATTTCTTGTGATCATAACTAAATTACCGCAAAGTGCTTCATTCACTCACGTTTTAAATGTTCTGTCACATATGCTTTTGGTTACAATTGCAAAAAGGCAAGTCTGCGAAGCTTTTTGCTACTTATATCATACACTGTAGGAAAATGTGGAGGTAGTGTCTATGCCATCAATAGATGTGTCTTTAGAAGACTGGAGTCTGGGTTGACCATGTCTTCCACTTCCAGCAGTGCCACAAGTGCTTTGAGAAATCCCCATGGAGGTTCCTCTTCAGTTACTCCTCATTGTCCTGCTGTATGAAACTCATTTATGTCTTGCAGCTATGAATGTGACTGCAGTGATACAGGATTCCAGGGAGACTACTGTGAGCTGGACATCCCAGAGTGTGCCTCTGATCCCTGTCAGCATGGCGCCTCCTGTTTAGAGGGAGTCAAAGGATACACCTGCCTCTGCTGGCCAGGTACTGAACTACATGCGTCACATTAAACATTCCTGTACCAACACAAAGGATTGTGAACTGATCCCACTGTCCAAGTGAGTCTGACCCAGAGCGGAGAAATAAACACAAAGTAATCTGAGGCTGAAGGAATGTCATAGTTTTGCAGATATTTGGTCATAAACCAAAGTATCTGATGCACTAGATAAAAAAACTGAGCATCACCAAATGTATTACAATTCAGCCTGAGAGGGATATGAATTTCCATGGAAATCCACCTAATAGTTATTTAGATATTTCACTGAGAACCACATACTAATGTCAATGTCATACTGGCACCAGAAACATGTCAGAGAATCACCAACATCAGTAGGATACATCCTTTGGGAGCCATGAATGTCCTTAATAGTTATTTTAGTCAAAGTGTTGGACCAACTTGACCCTATGTTGGCATGGCAAAAAGCAAAAAACTAAAAAAAAAGCAAACTCTCTTATGTAAGGGGAGAATTGAAGGTTTTTGAAAACACTCTTCCTAAAAGGTTGTGACAGATCTTAGAACACCTCATATGTGTTAGTGTGTTCAGTGTGAACAAAAGAGATGTTCTCCTTTGTTTTCTCTAGGTTATGAAGGACCAAACTGTGAGGTTGATATAGATGAGTGTGCCAGGCAGCCCTGTGACAACGCTGGCGAGTGTTTTGAGCGTTCAGATCCTTCTCACTGGGAGCTGGACTGGGAGCTCAGCTTTGCAGATGCAGCTGGGTATATCTGCCAGTGTCAGCCAGGGTTTGCAGGTCAGTAAAACAAAATAAACCAAACAGCCATTATCACAGTTCTCACACCTTTTCAAATGTTCTGACAATCAATTAATTTCTCTCACATCACAGGAGAGAACTGCTCCGTCAACATTGATGAGTGTGAGTCTGAACCCTGCCATAATGGAGGCACCTGTGAGGATAGGATCAATGGCTACACCTGTACCTGCTCTGTGGGATTTCTAGGTGAGTCTCGGGCCTTGTAATAAATGGATACACTCAGCTATTGCATGTTAAATTTAAGAATATGATACGTATTAAACATAGCCTTTGTATCAGTGGCAAGGATTGCTGTCTCAATATAAAAGAAGGTTTAACATTTTCTGATAATTAAAGTTTTAAAACTTAACACTTGTTTTAACCATAAACCCAACTGACCTTCCCGTGGGAAACAAACATTGTTCAGTCCCTGTGAACTTTCAAATTTTATCGGAGATTGCAAAGCAGCCAGGGTTTAAACTTCAATTACTGGATGACCTGCTCCATCACATGTAAATCAAGGGCTTTCAGAGACCATGACCATGTCATCCCAATGTCCCCAGTTTAAGTCCAGTCCGGGCCTTTGTTGTATGTAGTCCCCTCTCTCCCCTCATTTCCTGTCACATAACTACTCTCTTCTATCTAACAAAAACATGAAGTCCCTATATTTGTTACTTAGTGTAAACATCATAAAGCTTCAATAAGAAGCTAGAACAAGCTTATATTAAATATCCTTATATATCAATTATATTATATAATATATTATATAAAATAAGAAAAGATACGATAAATCTTTATTGATCCATAGAGGAGAGATTTGGTTGTTGCAGAGGCGCAAGGACCGCAATATGACGATAAATAGAGTACCGGTAGTATTTAGAATGTTTATAGAAAGGAGAAATAAATAATAGGTATATGAAACTAAAATAGGAATAGAATATATCAATTTTCTAAAAATTGCAAGGTAAAGTCAGTCGTGTGTGTAATAGCAGCAGTCAGCAAGTATGTGATGTTAGAGAAATGTTGTTCCATATTCTCTCCTAATCAATAGCCTGAGATAGTAGTGATATACAGACCAACTCTTTGTTTCTTTTGTTGTTTGCTATTAAGAGGTAATGTGTAGCCTTGTAGGCCCTTGTGACATTTTTATTGAAATGTTTCTGAGCCATGTACTGAGACATGAGCCACTGCAGCAGGAGCAGGCGGCCGTGTGAGCAGTACAGAGAGCGGACAGGGAGCGAAAACTCAGGGATTCACGACCACTCGGCCATTCGACAGGCTTACCCGGTACAACCGGACACTAAAAAGATTTCTTCCTACATTTTTTAAATAGCTTTTCCAATCTGCATTCCGTACTGTGGAGATACCGATACATCCAGGTCATTTGTTGCATCTTTTATATATGTACGAAGTAACACCTGCTGGCATAGCCAGAAACTATAATTACGAAGCTTGAAATAGTGATATTTCATCAAAAATCACTTCATTCTACATGTCTCATTCAAAATTATACTAAAAAATAAACAGTTTGCAATAATTAGATCCAGTAAAAAACATTAAATTATGCGCTCCTCAGTGAAGCCATGAATGACTTGGCTGAGACCAACAGTCACGTGATTGAAATTCAGAGAAACTTGCCCTGCGTTCCGAATTGCATACTGCAGCTGCCCTTACAATGTACGTACTGTTGCATGCAGTATGCACACATTTGGGACATACTTCTTCCTCATAACATCGCGCCTTGAACTTTGACCATCTTGCTCATATATCTGTGAAATTTGAAGTAAAAAGAAGAGTATGCTATGATTTGGAACGCAGTCTTGGACTGAATGGCAGACTGTTAACACAGAGCAAAGAGGAGAGGACCTGAGAGGCTTGAGTGGCGGGTGTAAAAATGTAAATATTTCAATATGTAGAGCATGTGGAGACCCCTTTTTTTCCAATATTGGAAATTCTTGTGGGTACTTGGAATGTAACGGTACGACCAGTACCCACGGAGAGAGGGACTCAATAGCACGACTCAGAGACAGAACGATGATGATGGTAATGTACTTTACTGGGTAAAGTAGACAAACAAACATGCAGGGGAAATCCAAAAGCTGAGTCGGGTCACAGAAACAAGGTCGATGCACAGATAGGTCCTCAGCGTAGCAGAACAGGTAGGGAGTAGGCGAAATCGGAGTCAGGTCACGGAAACAGGATCGAAGAAGCCGGGGAATCAGGAACACGGGTGTGGCAGTGGGGTGTGGAGGCGGGGTTGGCTGCTGGGGAGGAGATGGGAGTGGCTCAGCTGGAGGCCAGGCAGCTGGATGGAATCAGGTAATCAGTCGCACAATAAAAGCACGCCGATGACCTGGTTCTGTCTTGGCAGTAGGCTGGGTTCATGGTGGAGAGACTGAGCGGAAGGAAGGACCCGAAGGCGAAGGCAAAGGCAGAGACGGAGACGGAGACGGAGACCGAGCCGCCTCTAATAAAACTGTTTCCCGCTCTCCAAGAACGCTCCCTGGTCTAATTTCTCCCTCCGCAGTTTCCCTGTGTGAGCGCATCTGCTCACATATTGGTGCCTGAACAGGGACCATGTCCGAGGGAGAAGTGCCACAGAGTCCGCTGGGGCAGGCACTCCAGCTCCTCGCCGCAATGCAGGAGGGCACGGCCGCCCTACAGCTGCAGCAGAGCCAGGCTCTCACCGAGATCGTGGGGGCTCAGCGCGAGGACCGTGCTCTCCTGCGGGAGCTGCTGCAGCGACCGGCCACTCGGGAGGGGGAGTTGGCTACAAGCCCCGCCCGACCACCGCACGTCGCCATGCTGAGGATGACCGCCGAGGATGACCCGGAGGCGTACCTGGACATCTTCGAGGGCACGGCGGCGGCGTGCGGGTGGTCGAGGGAGGAGTGGGGGTTGCGGCTGCTACCCCTGCTGTCTGGGGGGGGCACAGCTGGCGGCCCACAGTCTGCCGGCGTCCTCTCGACAGACCTATGACCAGCTGAGGAGGGCCATCCTGGACCGGCTGGGGGGCACACAGGAGGGACACCGCCGCCGGTTCAGGGGGCTCCCCTTCGAGGATGCCGGCCGGCCCTTCTACGCGCAGCAGCTCTCCGAGGCGATGAGGCGCTGGCTCCAGCCAGACACCAACTCCGCGAAGGACGTCGCAGAGAAGGTGGTACTGGAGCAGTTCATCGCCGGGTTGCCCTCCTCCACGGCAAATTGGGTCCAGTGCCACCGACCCACCAGCCTAGAGGCTGCCGTCGTCCTCGCGGAGGACCATCTCTCCCTGCCCCGGCGGAGCGGGAAGGAGGAAGCCGGGGTACCAATCGTCCCAGCGAGCCGGCCGACCCCAGCCCCGAGGAGGAGGCTCCCTGCGGGGGCAGTGTCTGCTGGCCCCCTGCGCTTCCACGGCGCCGCCAACCACCCGAATGTCTCTCCTGTCTCTCCACAGGGCCCAGTCGACGGGTCTGGTCCTCGGGCACCCAGAGGGGGTCCTCAAACGCAGGGGCAGGATTGCTGGCGGTGCGGGCGACCCGGCCACTTCCGGCGTGAGTGCCCACTCATGGAGGTCGGACAGTTGGTCCGGGTTGCGGGACCGCCAGACTCCTCCCCCGGTCCGGAGGGGACATACCGCGTACCGGTATGTATACAGGGGGGTATACACCAGGCTCTGTTGGACACTGGTTGTACTCAAACCATGATGCACCAGCGCTTGGTTCGGCCCGGGGCATTGGTGGAAGCATCGCGGAGGGTGAGGTGTGTGCATGGTGATATTCACGAGTACCCGGTCTATTACCATTTCCTTCAAGGGAAAAAAACATAGGGTTAAGGCTGGAGTTAGTACTCGCCTTACGCACCCCCTAATTCTGGGAACGAATTGGCCGGGGTTCCATAGGCTAGTGGGGAAGGCTATGGGGGTGCGTTCCCGTGCAGTGGGGGCATGTGAGTTGTGTGAGGTGTTGAGTGGGGACTCAGAGGAGGCGGGGCCCTTCGAGGGGGAGGCTCGGGATAAGGCTTCCCTGTCCAACCCTGTGCGTCCGGTGGAGGACTTCCCCCTCGAACAGTCCCGGGATGAAACCCTCCGTCATGCTTTCGACCAGGTCGTAAGTATCGATGGTTCCCCACTGCACCCGAACGCACCACTCACTCACCCGCACTTCACGGTGATTAGGGACAGGTTGTACCGGGTGAGCCGTGATACACAAACGGGGGAGGAAAACACCCAGTTGTTGGTGCCGAGCAGCCGTCGGGAAATGATTTTCCAAGCGACTCATCACAACCCCATGTCCGGTCACCTAGGGTATGAAAAGACACTGAACCGGATCATGGCCCGATTTTATTGGCCGGTCATCCGCACGGACGTGAAGCGGTGATGTGCGTTGTCGTGTTCAAAATCTTCGAGAAAAGCAGTAAGGACTTCTGGTCGAATGAGGTTATATTAAAGTTGTTTTATTTAGTATAAAGTTGTGATGAGAGTATATCTCGGCCGAGATTTCTGAAAGTCGCGGTCCACAGTCCACAAAGCAGAGCGATGTAGTTATCTGTCTCTCGCTTGTTTCAGAACCCCCCAATTCAAGTTTCGTGCACAGTGATATACATTCTTTGTTAGAGGCGCTGCCTCTCACTCATTGGTTAGTTAATGTAAACTATGTAACATGATCTTCTTTGTTGGTTTCTGGTTGGTGCACAGGCGTGTCCACGCCTCTTGGCAACACGAGTCCCTCCTTTGGCAGTAGGCGTATCATGCTGTTGTAAACCTGAGTTGTAGCTTTGTCTTGTAACCTCCCTATTTACACAAGACTATGCGTACCTTTTTATACAACAGTTTCCACTAGTACTTTTTCTTATCATTTGGTTACATGAGTTCACACATAAAATATATATAAAAAAAGAATATAAAATATAAACGATATATGAGACTAAAAACATTTCCTTCAGTGTATTAACTTATAATGCGCATTTCTGTAAACCTTTCAATGTCTGCATATTTCAGACGTTTTTAGTAACAGCAGCATTTCATTCACAATTTTAGGTATGAGCAAACTTATTAATAATGGTTCTTCAGTGAGCATATGTAAAACTAGCTAGATGTAATAATCACACTTCAACAGCGTCCTGCAGCGAATGTCAGCTGGTTAACCCGCCGGCCACCCCAAAAGCGCCGTTGCGCCCATTGCCATTGATTGAGGTACCATTCGAAAGAATTGGCATGGACCTCATCGGGCCATTAGACCGGACTGCACGGGGATATCGCTTTGTGTTAGTTCTCGTGGATTACGCAACACGATATCCCGAAGCAGTGCCGCTGCGCACTATCTCGGCTAAGAGCGTGGCGCAGGCACTGTTTCACGTGATCTCCCGAGTTGGGATCCCGAAAGAGATCTTAACAGACCAGGGCACGTCCTTTATGTCACGCACGTTACGCAAACTGTATGCGCTACTGGCCGTCCGCTCCATCCGGACTAGTGTCTATCATCCACAGACAGACGGGCTGGTGGAGCGGTTTAACAAAACGCTTAAAAACATGGTGCGTAAGTTCGTTCATGAGGACAGCCGTAATTGGGATAAATGGACCCTCTGTTGTTCGCAGTGCGGGAGGTTCCCCAGGCCTCCACGGGATTTTCTCCCTTTGAATTATTGTTTGGCAGGAAGCCACGGGGTGTGTTGGACCTGATAAAAGAAAACTGGCAGGAGGGTCCAAGCACCAGCAAAAGCGAAATTCAGTACGTGCTGGACCTGAGAGCAAAACTCCATTCACTGGGTCAGCTGTCACGGGAGAATTTGCTCCAGGCTCAGGAGCGTCAGCAGCGGCTGTATAACAGAGGGTCGCGACTGCGTCAATTTACACCGGGAGATAAAGTGCTTGTATTGCTCCCGACCACCAGCTTCAAATTACTCGCAAAGTGGCAAGGGCCCTTTGTGGTCACACGGCGAGTGGGGGACGTCAATTACGAGGTGGCGCGTTCGTACAGGGGGGGAGCGGCACAGATTTACCACCTCAATCTCCTAAAAGAATGGAGGGAGGTGGCTTCTGCCTCTCTGGCTACTACGGTGATGGAGAAAGATGAGTTGGGACCGGAGGTAGAAAAGACGGACAAATCAGCCCCGGTCCCTTGTGACAACCATCTTTCACCGAGTCAGAGGGCAGACGTTGCCACGTTGCAAAGGCTGTTTGCCGATGTGTTCTCCCCCCTGCCCGGGCGCACCACGCTCGCACACCACCACATAGAGACGCCCCCGGGCGTGACGGTGCGCTCACGGCCCTATCGACTGCCTGAACACAAGAGGAAAATTGTTCAGGCAGAGCTTCAGGCTATGCTGGAGTTGGGCGTAATAGAAGAGTCCAACAGTGACTGGTGCTGTCCCGTCGTTCTGGTGCGCAAGGCCGATGGGTCAGTACGGTTCTGTGTGGACTATCGCAGGGTGAATGAGGTGTCCAAATTCGATGCTTACCCGATGCCCGGGTCGACGAACTCCTGGATCGGCTAGGCACGGCTCGTTTTTATACGACACTGGATTTGACCAAGGGCTACTGGCAGATTCTCCTGTCTCCAGAGTCTAAGGAAAAAACGGCTTTCTCCACACCGTACGGCTTGTACCAATTCGTGACGTTTCCGTTCGGGTTATTTGGAGCCCCCGCCACCTTCCAGCGGCTCATGGACCGGGTGCTGCGGCCGCACTCGGCATATGCTGCTGCCTACCTGGATGACGTCCTCATCCACAGCGAGACGTGGGAGCAGCATATGCGACAGGTGGGGGCAGTGCTCGAGTCCCTGAGGAGAGCGGGGCTCACGGCTAACCCGAGGAAGTGTGCGGTTGGACGGAGGGAGGTACGGTATCTGGGGTACCACTTGGGGGGCGGGTAGGTGCGGCCGCAGCTGGGGAAGACCGCGGCCATTGCCGCCTGTCCGGCTCCCAAGACAAAAAAGGAGGTCAGGAGGTTTATGGGGCTGGCGGGCTATTACCGGCGGTTCATTCCGGGGTTTTCAGAGCTCACCAGCCCCCTGACCGACCTGACACGAAAGGGTGCCTCAGATCCGGTCCAGTGGACGGAGCAGTGTCAGCGGGCGTTTGAGAGGGTAAAACAAGCTCTCTGTGGGGAGCCGCTCATGTTTTCCCCTAACTTTGCTCTCCCGTTTATTTTACAGACCGACGCCTCGAACAGCGGGCTGGGGGCCGTTTTGTCCCAGGAGGTGGAGGGGGTCGACCGCCCCGTACTGTACATTAGCCGGAAGCTGCCGCAGCGGGAGGTGAACTACAGTACGGTGGAAAAAGAGTGCCTCGCCATACGGTGGGCGGTCGGCGCCCTGCGTTATTATCTCCTGGGACGCTCTTTCACCCTCTGGTCGGACCATGCCCCGCTCCAGTGGCTCCACCGCATGAATGCCCGGATCACTCGTTGGTATCTGGCGTTACAGCCGTTTAACTTCAAGGTGATCCACAGGCCGGGTAACCAGATGGTTGTGGCTGACTTTCTCTCGCGTTCGGCGGAGGGGGGGGGGGAGTCAGCTTGCGGCCGGTGGGCTCCCAGCCTGAGTCGGGCGGTGGGGGTATGTGGCAGTGGGGTGTGGAGGCGGGGTTGGCTGCTGGGGAGGAGATGAGAGTGGCTCAGCTGGAGGCCAGGCAGCTGGATGGAATCAGGTAATCAGCCGCACAATAAAAGCACGCCGATGACCTGGTTCTGTCTTGGCAGTAGGCTGGGTTCATGGTGGAGAGACTGAGCGGAAGGAAGGACCCGAAGGCGAAGGCAAAGGCAGAGACAGAGACGGAGACCGAGCCGCCTCTAATAAAACTGTTTCCCGCTCTCCAAGAACACTCCCTGGTCTAATTTCTCCCTCCGCAGTTTCCCTGTGTGAGCGCATCTGCTCACAACGGGAAACGGGATCAATGCTGGAACTCTTGTCATGGAAGAACGAAGACGAACTGGCAACAAGGGACAAACAACACACAGACTATATACACCAGGAAGTGGGAGGGGATAACAAGACACAGGTGGAGACACTAATGAACAGAGTGGAGAAAGGAACTAGAAACAGACACAAGAGGGAACATACAGTTAACAAAATAAAACAGGAAGTACAAACACCAAACATCTAACGAACGGGACGGCACCTGACGTCCCAGGCAGCTCAGGATGCTGGCGGTGAAAATCTCTGATTAGGGTATGGTCCACAATGTTCTTAGTTGCCACCCACTGTCTCTCTTCTGGACCATACCCCTCCCAGTCCACCAGATACTGACGTCCCCTGCCCCTCTTTGACTGCCAGAAGTCTCTTGACTGTGTAGATCTCTCCTCCCTCAAAAAACCGGGGGGAGGAGGTGGGGGTTTGGTTGCGGGAACCAAACGGCTCTGTCCAACGGGCTTCACTCGGGACACGTGGAAAGTGGGATGCACCTTCATGGAACGTGGCAGCTGCAGTCTCACTGCCACGGGATTGATGACCCTGGACACCGGAAATGGGCCTACAAACCGTGGAGCCAATTTCCGCGACTCCACCCGCAGAGGAAGGTCCTTGGTGGACAACCACACCCTTTGTCCCGGAACATACGTAGGTGCGGGAACTCTCCTCCTATCGGCCGTCCTCTTGTGGTTGGCGGCGCTGCGGAGGAGCGTCTGCCTGGCCCGACTCCACATCCGGTGACAACGGCGAACCATGGCTTGGGCTGAGGGCACACTGGATTCCACCTCCTGGTCTGGAAACAGCGGAGGTTGGTACCCATATGCACACTGGAAGGGAGATAAGCCGGAAGAGGAGACAGGTAGGGTGTTGTGGGCATACTCTACCCATATTAGATGTTTATTCCAGGTTATTGGGTTCTGGGAGATAAGACACCGTAGGCACGTCTCCAGCTCTTGGTTCATCCTCTCCGACTGTCCGTTCAACTGGGGGTGATAAACCGAAGTCAGACTGACCTTGGCCCCCAACAGCTCACAAAACTTCCAAAAACGCGAGTAGTTTTTCCCTATAACTAAAGAGAGAAATACATACATACATAAACGGTAGTTTGGAGTATTTACTTCTTACGTGGACAATGTTCTCTTGTTTTCCTGTTAGTCACTTCACTTCTCTGTTATGACATTATAAAATGACCCATTAGGGTCACGTTTAAAATAATTAAAAAAACATATTAGCATTACATCTTTTTTACCAACATAATCAATGTTCAGCCCCACTCATCACACCAATTAAACATAAAAACTTTTAAAATGTGCTTACCGGATCTTTAACTTTTTTATAAGAAATCCAGTTAAGTTACACAGAAAAAGAAAGAAAGGTATACTCACTAGAGCACCAAATGTATATTAATCAGCTGCACTACTTTCTCCTGTTTGAGTATTGTTTGATACAAACTACAGAGACCAGCTGTTTAAGAAAATACTGAGCACCTTTTTTAAAAATAAAATTATATTTATGTGGCCTTTTAAAAATTCCTTCTGAAGATTTACGTCTTCAGTAGGACTCAATGGAACGGGAGCTGAGAGCCACAAACATGGTAGAGAAGTCAGAAAGTATTAAGTGATGAACATGAAAAATATGGTGGAAAAACGATAGATTTACGACTTTCTTTTCCATTACAGCTCTGGTACCCTCTTGTAGTAGCACCTCCAGATCTAACCCTGAGTGTCGTCTCCTTCCAGGTGAGCTATGTGAAGTGAACATTGATGAATGTGAGAGCCAGCCCTGTCACAATGGTGGCTGGTGTGAGGACGGCAGAGCATTCTACACCTGCCACTGTCCTGAGGTGGAACCAGGGGAACTTCCCTGGGGAGGCAATCACTGTGATGTGAAACTCTACGGCTGTGTGGACCATGAATGCCAGAACGGAGCCACCTGCCACTCGTGGCTGGAGGGTGGACAACACGGTCACACATGCTTGTGCCCTCATGGCTTCTATGACGAGCAGTGCTCCACAAGAACAACATTCTCCTTCTCCACTCCTGGATTCATTTACTTCCAGGTTGTTCTAGAAGAGAGGACCCGGAGGGAGGTTGATCACCGTGTTCACCGTGGTTATGGGGTACAGCTACGTTTTCGGACAACTATACCCAATATGTTGCTCTTCTACAGAGGAGATGTAGACAATCACCTCATCTTGGACATTGTGAATGGTGGTCTTCACACAAAAGCCTTTTCTGAGGAGTCTGAACTGGAGGTATCATTTCCTGGCTTGGTGAGTGATGGAGGCTGGCGGGATGCTCATGTGTTTGTAGATGATGAAGGCCTGGTTTTGATTGTGAGAGGACCTGGATGTGACAGGGACGGGTGCCGAGTTACAGATGGTGGTGCTGATGAACCACCTTTCCAGCCCTCTGAAGCCTTTACTCAGATTTATGTAGGTGGAGCACCGGAGGAGCTTTTAGAGTACTCTCTAAGCGGGGCAGGCTTTATTGGATGTATGGAAGACCTGATGATCGACTCCAAGCCTATCCTCCCACAAACACTTCCAGAAGACCAAGGCCATGAGCTGGGATGCAGGAAGACTGAATGGTGTAAGCCTGATCCCTGTTATGGACATGGACGCTGTGTGGATCTGTGGACCAGCTATCAGTGTGACTGCTACCGGCCCTTCCATAGTGAGAGCTGCTCTGAAGGTAAGACAAGAAGGTCTTTCCCAAGCTTTTGACACAGCTTGTCAGACCAGTCCTAATAGGTGTCTTTTGCTTAGCTTAAAGTAGCAATTCCACAGTGTAAAATATAATTTTACAAGTAAAAGTCCTACTTTTTAAAATATTACTTAAATAAAAGTAAGGAAGTATAACTCAAGTACTCCTTATGCAGGTTGGAGGAACACTTTATAATCACCATCATTCATAGATGGTAAATTAATCGTTCATCAAACTTTAGTTATTTTAATGCATAATGCATACTAATTATTAGTAATGCTAGAAGTGATGATATTGTATCATTATTTTGTGTAATATGAAATAATTAGAGACAGTTATTACATTAGTAAACTATTTATTTATGGTTTATTGTTGCACACATTATAACATTTTATAAACTTCGTTAAGTTTTTGTTCTGCCTAAATAATGTTTATAGATGCTTTACAAACCAATTATTAACCATTAACAGACCAATTATTACTACTAATATCTGTTCCATCTATCTACAAATCATTTGGTTATCATTAACAAATACTTCATAAAGTTTATAAAATGTATATAATGTGTGCAACAATAAATTAAATAAATTGATTAAAATATTTATTGTATTGTAATTGTTGTATTATTATTTCATTGTCCGTTAACAGTAAAATAACTTTCATTTAAAGTTTAAGTAACTATTCAATGTACTGTGCACAAACATTGATTGACATCAATGACATCGATTGACGTTGTTAGGCTGGGGCAACTCTCCCCATTATTATTCTTATTAATTATCTTATTAGTACATAGATCATGGAGACATGACGTAAAACCCAACATACATCGGACTTTAGGTCCAAAATAAAGTAATTGAAACCAGTTTGGGTGTACAGAGCTTTTAATTTGGATAGCAACCAATAACTTTAGCTGTCAAATAAAAGTGGAGGCAAAAGTACATTTCCCTTTTAAATGTAGAATATAGTAGAAGTATAAAGTAACATTTCAAATATGATTTGGGGTCAGAGGGTAAAAACTGTTCCCACAATCCCCTAAAAACAGAGCCTCATACTTGGTTTGGTGCTCCATCAAACATTATGGAACCCATCCACTATCGTCTGTGGACGATACGCCTCTGTGGGCAACATGCTATATTTCTGGGGTTCCGGTGAAGCCAGCAGATATTCCTTTTCCCTGTGCCGGTCAATTATTTACAGTCACGTTAAGAAACAACGTCAACAACTGGATTGTTTCACAAGTGGTCAGTTTACAAGCTAATTTAAGATAATACAAATCTAAATTGTCCTCAGACGATGGGTTCCTAGATTGCATTTCAGCCAATCTCTTTTGCTCTCTACACAGACGGTTTACCTGCATTCAACTAAAGCCCACTCAAACGTGATGGGTCAATACTATTCAGACTTCAAACGCTTCCTATAGCATTTCTGCATTCTGCATTTTGCATATGCAGAGTCTGTTTATAGAGATTACATCAAACATAGTTGGCAGAGTTTGCAGATGGGAAGCCAGTAAAGGATCATAGCAGAGTAAAATGTATGTTTAATCTTTTATTCTTTGTTAATTTACATAAAACCCTTGTGGCTGCAACTTGACTTGAACTGTTGCTGATCATTCATACTTTGATGATTTTTCTGTTTTGACATTTGGTTTGTATTGTCATGACTTGACAATATATGTATGGCACTTTGGTAATGAGGAAACAGGAGCTTTCATGACTTACAGACACAAAAACAAAATCAATATACAATCAGCTGGAGCATTAACTCGAACTGTGACCACAAATAATGAAATCCATTACATAGTTATTTCCAGTTTGATGCCCAACTTCAGAAAAAGTGTTGATTTCCACAGGTTTGTGGAAACAATTTACACCAAGTCCTCTCACTAAATGTTGCATTAGTAATGTTGTAGTCCTATTTTGTGTGTAATTAATCCAAACTTACAATTCTCTCCTGTCAGAATTCCCTTCATGGACATACAGTCACGAGGACACAGTGAGTTTCAGTGTCTACGATGTAGGTAAGAGCCACAAGAGCAACTTCAATGTGTCCTTCTTCCTGAGGTCATTAAAGCCAGACGGGATGCTGTTCCAGCTGAGGAGACCCACAGAGGAAGCGGGCGGAGAGGTCTACTTCTCCGTCTACCTGGGGATGGGGAGACTTTTTGTCAGCTCTCTGCCTAACAGTGCCCCACTGACAGCTCCGATATTTGTGACTACTGGCGAGAAGCAACTTCTACAGGTGGAAGTCCAACACAGACAGGTGATCTTTGAGCATGCAGGCCTTCGCTATGGAATAGGAGAGATCCCTGAAGTGAATGTTAACAGTGGGGATCAGGCCTACGTAGGTGGACTTCCATCAGACTGGGACTCTGACATGTGGGGGGGGGCATTACAAAGGTTGTCTGCAGGACCTTCGTTTAGACTCGGTGCATCTCGATGTGAATGCCTGGAACAGCTCGGATGAAGAGGAGGTTTATTTACCAAGTGATGCTGAACATGTAAAGAAGGGCTGTGTCAGTGATGATACTTGCAAGGTAAGAAATAGTTCCTTTGTTCATTAAAGTAGTACTGTCAATATAAGTAGTGTGAGTTAGTTCTACTGGTAGTTCATTTTGAGAACAGATAAGACGTGGATTTTCAAAGGACACATTTACTTTACTTCACTTCTGCTTCCTGTTCTGATGCAAAACAAAGTGATGATGGGAACTGCTGTAGGCTTGTAAAAAAGACACCGGCTCTGAAGCCAGAGGGTTCAATCACTAATAACGAAAGTCAAGGGAGGGTTCCCCTTTGAAAATATTAATTAATTCATTTTTTTAATGAAATACAGAATTGAGCTCCTCTCCTCACCCTGATACATTTCCTACAGTCCCTTGCGTTTGACTGACATTGCATGCAGCCTTGCAGTTGATATTCCAAGTCGGGGTAGCCCCCAAACTGCTTGGAAGAGGAGCGCACTCACACTTGTTGTGTGTGATTACACCAGGGGGTTGCAAACCTCTTTTTTAATGTATTTTCAAACATAACAAGGTGTCCTATAGGTTAATCACGTCATTGGTAATCAAGTCATCATGCCTATCAGCTGCATTGCCATCTGTCTCTACTTACATATTAGTATGGCACCATCTTGTAGTTAAACTAAAATACACCAATCCAGCCAAAAGAACAAACCAAAAAAGCCCAAAATGGGACACATAATTGACCCTGAACAGTATTGGATACCTGTGATAACCTACCATAGCTAACAGTTTAAAAGTGTTCCTTGTGTCTGGGATATATCAACTCTCAATACTTCCCTCTTCAGATGAAGCCTTGTCAAAATGGAGGCGAATGCACCATCATATTCAACGATTTCACCTGTTCTTGTCCAGAGGAATACACGGGAAAGACCTGTGAAACACGTGTGTGGTGTGTTATTGATCCTTGTGTCAATGGCGGCCATTGTGTGGACCTTCCTGATGGATATGAATGTAAGAACTTCTTAATAATTTCACAACTGTGGCTAGTCAGAAATGTGTCATGTTCTGCCGAGGTGCCCTTGAGCAAGGCACCGGACCCCCACACTGCTCCCCGGTGCTGTATAGTAGCTGCCCCCTGCTCCTAATACTAGGATGGGTTAAATGCAAGAGTCTACATGTCACTGTGTGTGCTGTGTACATGTGTGATGATTAAAAGAGGATTTAAAATTGTCCATTTCCATTCCATCCAGTTAGTTGTCTTGACTGTCTTTGCCTGAAGATCTAAATATTTGATATAAAAATAAGATTTTTTTTTACTATACAAGCAGCATGCAAATAATAATTATCAGTAGTAATAAGGAATAAGGAATTTGACATTTTGGTAATATGCTTTAAGGTTGACTGTTTTCCCATGATTTTAGGATTACTCCCCGGGAATATACAGCATGGCACTAAAACTGGGATTTGGTATTATAAATGTTGTTACATTTTAAACACAGATCTGCAGATAATTAATAATAAAATGGAAATTTTCATTGATTATATTGCTTTTAATTTTACTTTTTCATATGTTTTAGATTATGTGGTGGTAATTTTAGTGGACCATCAATTCCTCTTACAAGAACATTACCTGTGATAATGTCAACCCTCTGTTCTTCTCACCAGTTGTAATAGTGCACAGTGGTTATGTGGGAGTGTATGGCCATCTTCATAGTGCTGGCCTGTGGTTAATACTGCATGCAATACTGCGTATATCAGGGTCTGCTTTTGATGCGTTGAGGAGTGTGTGCATAGTAACCTAATTTGACTTGTGAAATGATCCAGCCATACCGTCCCATCTTTTTACAATACCTGTAATATAACTGCACCTTGCCTGTATTGTGCAGTATTCTACACAACGCAAAATGGTGTTGAAACCCCTCTGTAAGCTATGGTCACCCCTATGAATAACACTGAATCTCTACTTTGAGGAAAATGTTTTTCCCAGAGCAAATAGATCATAAGAGTTATTTGTGTGACTGACTTTATGTGGGATGCAGTGAACACATTGTCTCTGCAGAAACTGTTGTTTGTTGGAACAGGGAAAATGCAATTATGCAACATGGTAATGTTGTCAGAACCAACAATTTCAGAAGGAATTAATCAAACTACAAAACACATTTCCTGCAGAAAATGCAGTGTGAATGCTGACAGTTGAAATGCATTGAAAAGCACTGCTGGAAATACAGAAATGCAAAATGAATTGCTTGAAAAATCTTGAGGCTCCAAATTCATTGCACTCAGGGTCAGCAGATACCCTGAGTTGAGGTATCGGCATTGGGAGGGACAAAGTTGGTGCATACCTAGTTAAATGGCTATCGGCTCTGCAACAAACAAATCCAAATCGTCAGACTGTTACTCACAATAAATAAAATCAAAACAATAAAATAATAATACAAACATTTCTCCATGTTGACCCGCAGGTGTGTACAATGCCACGTTTCAGAACAGCCCTGTTCACTACAGTTCTGGAGGCTCCCTGGCTGAGGCTGCCTCTAACATTTACATGGAGCTGCGGACTCGCTCAGAGAACGCGGTGCTCCTGAGGGCCTCCTGGGGCTCGGACCTGCTGATGGTAGGTCTACTGGACTCTTCAGTACGGGTGGAGATCCACATGGGCAACAGTGTGGAGACGCTGACCTTCACAGGAGTTCGTCGAGTGGCTGACGGGAGCTGGCATCGTGTGAACATCTCAATGGCTGAGAAGAAGCGCAAAGCATCTGCCTGGGTCATCACTGTGGATGGAATCACTGACGCCAGCAGCGTGCCAGAGCTTACAGGAAGCCTTCGCTTTCTCAATGAGAAGGGGGCCATGTTGGCTATCGCAGAGACTTTCACTGGCTGCTTGGGTGCAGTGAGGGTCGGCGGAGTCTACCTTCCTTTTGTGGATGACTATAAAGCCCCGCAGCCATCACAGTTCCACTTAGTTGGAAAAGCAAAGATTCGTTTGGGTTGTACCAGTGCCCCAGTTTGTGATTTAGATCCTTGTGTGAATGGAGCCATTTGTGAAGACCTCTTCAATAAATTTGGCTGTGTCTGTGACTTGGGTTGGGAAGGAGAACTGTGTGAGACAGACACTGATGACTGTGCGCCTCAGCCCTGTGTTCATGGAAGCTGTAAGGACTACTTAGCTGGTTTTGAGTGCCGTTGCCACCCTGGATATGCTGGCACACTCTGTGATGAGGACCTTGACGAGTGTGAGCATCATGCCTGTGAACATGGAGGCACGTGTCAGGATGGACCCAACATGTTCACCTGTGTGTGCCCCAGAGGCTACAGTGGCCCTCTGTGCCAGTGAGTATGACTCATCCCTCAGTTTCTTGATTTGAACAGGCAGTGCTGTCTGTAGCTTTAGCACAAAGCAACATTTCATTCATCATTCATTGAAGCAAAGTTGAATTCCTTTCCCATCAGGTGGGACTATCCTCCAATACAGTGTGGTGAAGATGTCCAGTGTGAAAATTATGGTATCTGCAATGGTGGGCTGTGGGGAGCTAACTGTACATGTATGCCAGGATTTATAGGCAGCAGGTGAGCTCACTTTTGATAGATATGATTCATTTTATGTTCATTCAGAAATCTTGTGTTTTAGAATAGAGTGTCAAAGTCCTTCGTGGTGAGTTCACCCAAATCTTTTTTTTTTTTTGTTGCTTAAATGTGATGGTGTCTGGTGAAGAGGCAATCCTCATGCTGATGTCTTGGTGAATAGCAATTACATACATAACCTTCAGTTACATTTTTCTAGGTTTTGATAAATCTCTCTTTCTGACTCAATACAATGTCGTTAGTGGAATGAATGTAAAAGACCTGTGGCCATAGTGACATATAGTAGCTGTGAAAGACAACATCTTCCTACCATTTATGTGTGTCAGCATCACGGCACAAGTATTATATAAGCTCACCGTGGTCATTAATTAAGGCTTCTTTGTCTTCATACTGTATCATTTCAACTTTTCAACTCAATGCTGGTCTCCAGCAGCCATGTCTGAATGTGACCTCTGTCTGAAGGACAAAAACATCACAACAGAGAGATGAAGTCAGCAATGATATGTACTTCATTCCACATCTAAAAAGGTCATTTCACCCAAATGATATACATATATATATATATATATATATATATATATATATATAAAAAACATATTTTATCACTTGCCCTTAAGTCTCTGAGATTTAATTGGGAAAGTAATCATTATGAAAGCTGTTCACAGTGAGCTCTATACAGAGATACTGCTTCCAGGAAGACAGGTTGCTGGTAAACATTTTAAATCTCACTTTTCAATGCTTTGAGCAGCACAAAGTAAATTCCATTGTGAAATGTGTTTAATACTTATAAAGTAATAAACTTTCTTAGCAAACACTTGGATTCTCACATAAATGTCTTTAGAAATGTTCAGAGTGATCTTAATGCTTGCACAGTATGTTGGTGTCCTTTCCAAATGTGACCTCACATGTTTTCTTTCTTGCAGATGTGAATTGGAGACTGATGAGTGTGAGTCTAACCCCTGTCGAAATGGCGGTTCCTGCTTGGATCGATTCAACATGTTTGTCTGTGAATGCCCGCCTGGCTACAGCGGTCCAATCTGTGACACTAATGTATGTTTCTTAAATTTTTCCTCTTTAGTTTCAGACATACAGATCAAAATATGTCCTTTTTTCACCTGCTAACACTAACCGTGGTAGCATGTAACAAACATCCAAATAAACCTTGAATAAACATAATTCTCCTTAAACAAATTTTAACATTATAAGACCTTCTTTCTTTGTATTTATGAAATGTTGAAGTCTACACATTTCCACATCCATGCAGTGTAGTTTATCTCTCTTTGTGACTTTGCAGAAACAAGCCCATAAACAAGGAATCCCCTGGCTGGTGGTAGCCATCCCGCTGCTCTGCTTCTGTGTGTTGATACTGATCATTGGCTTGACCTTCATGGTGCTCACGGCGAGGAAGAAGCGCCAGTCGGAGGGCGCATACAGCCCCAGTGCTCAAGAGGTGGCTGGAGCTCGGCTGGAGATGGACAGCATGCTCAAAGTGCCACCAGAGGAAAGACTCATCTGAATCTGACACAGAGGCTGACGGAGGAGGGGAGTTCCAGGTGTTCTGAGCACTGCAGGCAGGTGCACAGTCTCATGGTGAAACTTTTACATCCTCTGAACTCTGAACACCAGGACTGAAGCCCCCCCCCCTCCCCCAGTGGTAACCCAGTGCTGCTGCTCTGTATGTCACATTTAATGAAATGTGTTGACCACATAGCTCCTTGTATTGTATAAGTCAACACACTGTAGTTTGTCTGTTTTTCTAGGGTTAACAAGGACAACTTAAAGGCTTTCTTTCAAGAATCATGGCACAGTGAAGCGCTACAAGAACACAAACTGTGGGAAATGGCTTCTGGCTTTTCCATAGGATCATGGTACACCTGTGGTGCTGCTGTAGACTGTGTTGCATAGGAAAGCAGTATTATTACATGTTAGAGGCCATAGCAGCATCCACCACAGTCCAGCTGTGCTGCACTTCCTCTATTGGCCACTAGGTGCTGGCTCTAAGAAAGCTCTCACGCTATTGGAGTGATCAGAAAACGCTTCAACCTTTCTAACAGAAGAAAGATAGATGATTTATTTTTCTAGTTTTACTTGTAATGTGGGCCTTGGTAGTGATTTGATAAAAACCTAAAATGAGTGGGTTTGTTGAATCTCTTTCCACCTGTCTTCATACACAGTACATTATAAAAAATGATCAGTGGAAATGCTGAAAATATACATAGTGCATAACTGATGACATACATGACGCATCACAAGCTTCCACTGTAGAGACGTAAAGATCAGATCTGAGAGAAGACTGTAATCTTCTTAAAACTGTAACTACATGGTACTTTTTGAGCTTTTTTAATTCATCATCATCATCATTATCATCATCATGTGTGTCCTCTGATGGCACCAACTGTTTGTCTTCAAGAACTGCAAATATTCACATAACGGTAGTTTGACTGTTTTCACATCCAACATACAAGCTTGCCTAGTTTTCACAAGTAGACAGTAGGATTAGCATGACATAAAGCATTCCCATCCTATTAAGCAGCTCACCAGGACACTACAGACTGCATTGGGATGTAGGGTTGTAGAGTAGTTTCATAACATTGACACATTAAGAAACGCAAAATCTTTCAACAGTTTTCGCAGCAGTGAAATTGCCGCTGTCACACTGTAACTCACACTTCTTGTCAATGCCATTGGACACACATCTTGCACAACGTTCATTTTAGATGAATTTTGTCTGCAAAAACAAGTCAAATATCAGCGCAGCTGCAATGTCTATCGACAATCATGGCCTTGCTCTCCACAATTATGTACTTTTGGCGTGAAAGCAGGATGAGGATTCAACATTTTCTGGTTTAACTAACTGAAAAAAATGACAGCTGGTAGTAAATCTCTCTTCAGTGAGGAGCGTAATGGCACTATGCCAATCTGATGAAAGAACAGTTTGGAGCAGTTCTGTCACAAAAAGTCACCTAAAGCACGAGAAAATGAACAGTTAAATGAGCTCATGAGAAGGGAGCACATCTGCTCTTGAAGGAGCTCTCGGGACGGGCTCTCTGGACGGGCTCTCGGGACGGGCTTTAAGGATGGGCTGTGCCATGGTGTTTCCCCTCTACTCCATGTGGGATGACAGTCACTCTCAGTACCACTGTGCTAAAATGCATCTTATTCATTGGCTTGAGGACAGTACAACAAATCTACCTACATACTCACCTATGGGTAGAGATCTAAACTCCAACAAGATCAGCGTTGTTCAGTGCTCATTCAGCTTTCCAAAGGAGTTTGAGTGAACTGTAATGCACAGTGGATTCACTAGGCAGATAGTTGAGTTAGTCATCCTGCGATGCAGATCACTACAACAGCTACAGGGCTTTGTTCGGACTCATAGCGTTTGACATGATTTCTGTTCCATTGAAGGTTTTTGGAGAGCTGTGGGAGGCTCTCACTTCCAGTCAACATTGTTCTCGCTGGAGCCTTGGCCACATTTACCTGTTAGGAGTTAAAGGTTTTACCCTCTGTGCACTGATCATGTACCCTGCACATACAGCAGACTCCACATGGCAGCTTCAGTATACGCCCGGAGAGAGCAACCAGTACTCTTGAAATACAATAACTACTCTGCCTCAGGTTTTAAGTGTCATTTCAGTAGTGGTACTTCGATTAACTAATTCATTTAGGAACATGAACTATGTGGCACAATATAAACAAAAGTGATGAACTAGATTTGAACGCTGGGCTCTTCTACAAGACAGGGACACAAGATTAGCTGGCACTGCACAATCAACATTAGTTAATATTGTGCTTTAGTGGAACAAATGAACTATTAATAAATGACCAAAACTAATTGCCATGAAGGTAACTTGGGACTTTTGGGACTTTGGGAAAATTCATCCTTATACGGAGGCTGCATTCCCCAAATCAATACGTCAGAGGATGTGTGTAAAATGGCCAAGTGTCATAATATAAGAATATCAACCTCAATCAAAGTTGAGAAATACCAGAATTTCACTTTTAATGATCTTGGTAAGCGTTTGAATAAAGATAAAGGTACACCACGTAGCCTATATAGAACATAGAAGGGATCCTTGACCCCCAAATGATTCTTGAGCTCTGCGTATACACCTCTCACCCACTTTGGTGCACTCAATAATTTCTAGCTCTAGTTGTCATGTGCTGTCCCAAACACACCTGTGTGGTGTAAGAATGATGGAGACTTTCTCAACCTGAAGTACGTGTACGGAACACACATTATTTTGAAATCATGAAATGTGTGATGGCAATGAAGCTTCTCTGTGGCAAATAAAAAGCAGCCTCTAGTGAATCTATGTGAATCGGTGAGCACAAAAAAACGGTGAGGACTGCTGTACAGGATATTAACCCTTCCAAACTGGAGAGAAAAAGGGGAAGAATGTCTTGATGATCTCAGAGGCTAGTTTCCCTTGTTAGAGACTCAGCCTGGCAGTTCACTCGACAAGGGGACTTTTCTGTACAGTTTGTATATTTATATTCATTCTCTGTTGTAACTTTTGTTGGATTCAGAGTTTTACTGTTAGCTCCTCATGTGCATAAAGGGAGTGTCTCATGTTTGTCTTGGCCTCTTCAGTAGCAGCATTTGTTTATAACCAATGCAGAATATATGAAACACATGTTTGATGATATGAAGTTCTCAGTATGTACAGTATGTAGGCGGAAGTTTTAGAATGTAAGGTTGAAATGTTGCACCAAAATAAATAATGTAAAGGATGAAAGTGTACATTTGGGAGGAAAAAACATGAAATATCCTGCAACACACTGTAATGTAATTAGTTTTTTCTAAACAAACATGTAATTATGTAATACAAATGTAGGTGTTGACTGCACATTATGTCACTGTTTTCTTTGTTTTCTTTATTTTGATCCAGAATGTTCACAATGTATTATAAACTTGCAATAAAGTCAAATGGTTTCTGCATTGTCATACCTTTTGATTATCCATCCATTGTCTGTTCAGAGTCACAGGCGACTGGAGCCTATCACAGCATAAAGCTGCTTTCACATGATCAGCAGTAAAAGCGCTCTGCGCTGGCTGTGCCGTTGTTTTCCTGTGGAGAGAGCGCTGCCGCCCGACTAGACAGAAGCTACCCTTGGCATGGCACACCATGCTTAAAGTTCTAATTATTTTAACTTTGACCTCGAGTGCCGCTGACCTTTCAAAGCGCAACCAATGAGATAACAGCTGTATGAAGCGGCACAGACCAGCAGGGGGGGTAACCATAGCAACAAAACTAACTGTCTGCCCTCACTGCAAGGCTCTGCACCGACCTCGTGGTGAGTGAAGAGAACATTTCCCATCATGTGAAGGCAGCTTTCGGCAAGAGGACAAAGAGAAAAGCTTAGGCTCGATGTTAAGCTAGAGACGTGAAACAAAAAGACGTGGCATGCCAAGTTAGCCTGTCCATACTGTGTGCTGCTAGGGATGGGGGATGAGTAGTTGAGATTTAGTAAAATGCACCAACTGTGGAGAATGTTATTGTTCTATCCATATTTAAAATATGTAATAACCTAATCCCTATCTTTAACCCCAAAAGAAAATATCACAAGAATTCAATTCTCAAATTCCAAAGTGCATTTTTCTAGGTTAAAAGTAGGAGACTTTCACCACAGGTGGTGCATTCCCCACACCCCAACAAATTTCTGCTAAATGCCATCGACAGTTACTATGTCATTATAAAATGGTGGTGTCATTATCGGAGGTGTTTGGGGCCAAGTACATTAACTTTAGATTTGTCTGTGTTTAACATCAGAAAATTGCTGGTCATCCAGATTGTTATGTCCTTAATGCATGACTTGAGTTTAGATAATTGATTAGTTTCATCTGGCTTGATTGATAGATACAATTGTGTATCATCTGCATTACAATGAAAGTTTTTCATAATTATTATTATTATTAATATTATTATTATAATAAATTATTTATAAAGCCCTTCACATGGTTAAACTAGGATGTTAAACATTTCAGGACTTAGGCAGATATAATCAGGCAAATAAACAAATAAGACATTTTGGAAATAAAACAGTGTGCTAGAATTAATAAAATGCTTTTTTGAAAATAGGTTTTGAGAAATGATTTAAAAGATTCACTGATTCTGCAAGCGCCCTCCCTTAGGCAGGGAATTCCAAAGCGGAGGGGCCTTGACAGCAAAAGCCTGTCTCCTTTAGTCTTGAGCCGGGCTCAGGAACAGCCAGCAGAGACTCTGGCTCATAGCACAGCAATGCAGCAAAGTAGCCAGGGGCTGAACCATACAAAGGCGGTGAGTAAAATCATAAAATCAATTCTAAAACTGACTGATAACCAGTGAAGAGAGGCTAAAACAGGGCTGATATGATCTTGTCCTCTATTATTTGTTAAAAGGCAAGCAGCTGTGTTTTGTGTGATGAGGTACAATAATCTAACTGAGAAAAAATAAAAGCATGGATTACCTCATGAGGTTTGAAATTTGAAGACAAGAATCCAAGATGGTTCTCTAAAATAGGGATGGACTTTGGAGGGCTAAAGCTAATTATTTACAATTTGTTTTTGTTTAGCTGGAGAAGTTTTGGGACATCCAGCACTTTAAGTCTGACAGACAGGTTAAAAGATTATTGAAATTTCCTTCTTCACCGGTTTTTAATGTGTCATCTTGCATCACAATGGTTCTGGATTTTGTGTTTGTTCATGATATGTCCTAGTGGCAGCATGTATATACAGAATAACAAGGGCCCAAGGATGGAGCCTTGGTGAACACCACAGGTCAGAGGGGCCAATGAAGAGGAGGAATTACCCATAGCTACTGATTGTAAACTATTTTAGGGCAGGGTCACTGATGCCTACCCTCTTTTAAAGGCAAGGGCCAATATGATTGTGTCAAAGGCAGAGCTCAAATCCAGAATAACTTAAATTGGGCAATCACCAACATCAGCTGTAAGTAAAAGATTGTTAGTTACTTTAATAATGGCAGATTCAGTGCTATGACATTCATGGAAACTTTTAATAGGAATTGTGAATGGATATTCATACTGCAGACTGCCTATCAGTGATCCTAACAGGAATTAATTAATTAATTTGTGGGGGGAGAAACAAACTATCAAAGCCAGCACCAGCAGACAGGGAAATACAAAATACAGAGTCAGTATACTGGGCAGGGTCTTTCTGAGGAAACTATAAATTAAGACTCAAAGCAATACAATTTATAAAATTATAAATGAATGTAGACTTAAATCTTGCTGTGTGGTTTTAAAATGGTCAGGTACATTTATGGTGGTGAAGTTTCTCTCAAACCTCAAAAAAACTATTGTTATGGTACGTCCAGGGGAGACCCAGGCGCAGAACACAGACTAGGAAAAATTAGTATATTTTAACTCCTTTAATAAACAATACTCAAGGAACTATGCGATGGTGAGAGGATGTGGTAAAGCAAGCAGGCAGACAGGCGGATAAACAGACAGGCAGGCAGATATACGGACAGGCAGTAATGATCCTGGGAACACAAGACGAAAAGATTAGTATGCAACACATGGGAAACTCAGGCATGTTGCTCTGAGCGGCTGAGATCCAAACTACCGGGGTAGATGCAACAACAATCTGGCAATGAGCAGCTGGAAGTCCGGGGTAGATAAACTGTGCTGTGATGAGATGATGGAACACAGGTGTTTTTTAATAACTTTTGAAGTCCTGCTACTGGACTGCAAGCCACTAAGCAAAATATCGTACGCTCGATGTTTATCTGATAGTGCTGTAGCTAAATTTAAGGAAGTGATTCCAGCGATACTTGGTTCATTACCATGTCTCACTATCAATATAACAGAGGACTCCTGTGATAACTTTAGTCCCTCCCAAATTAATAATTTTGTTGATAGTGCTGCAGCCTCACTGCGAATGACACTCAACTATATCGCTCCTCTAAAAAAGAAGATAATTAAACAGAGAAAGCAAGCTCCGTGGCTTAACCCCCAAACCCGCAAACTAAAACTAAAGTCAAGAAAACTTGAGAGGAAATGGCGATCTACCAAATTGGAAGAATCTCGTTTAGTCTGGCTAGATAATCTTAAAACATATAAGAAGGCTCTCCGTAAAGCCAGAGCAGCTTATTACTCTTCATTAATAGAAGAAAATAAGAACAACCCCAGGTTTCTTTTCAGCACTGTAGCCAGGCTGACAGAGAGCCACAGCTCTACTGAGCCTTCTATTCCTATATCGCTCAGCAGCGACGACTTCATGAGCTTCTTTAACGATAAAATTCTAAATATTAGAGACCAAATTAATCAAATAAATCTCCTCTCCTCAATTGGTAATGATTTAGCTTCTAAAACAGGAACCTTAAAAACAACTGTAACACCTGAAATATATCTAGACTGCTTTTCTCCGATCGATCTTAACCAACTAAATTCAACAATTTCGTCATCTAAAGCATCAACCTGTATCTTAGACCCGATTCCAACTAAGTTGCTTAAAGAAGTTTTACCCTTAATTAACTCCTCGTTATTAAATATGATCAACCTGTCTCTATCATCTGGCTATGTACCAGAATCATTTAAAGTAGCTGTAATAAAACCTCTTCTTAAAAAGCCCAGTCTTGATCCAGAGGTTTTAGCCAACTATAGACCGATATCTAACCTTCCTTTTCTCTCTAAAATTCTTGAGAAAGCAGTCGCAAAACAGTTATGTGATTTTCTACATAACAATACTTTATTTGAGGTTTTTCAATCTGGATTTAGAGTTCATCATAGCACAGAGACGGCACTGGTGAAAGTTACCAATGACCTCCTACTGGCATCAGACAAAGGACTTGTCTCTGTTCTTGTCTTGTTAGACCTCAGTGCTGCTTTTGACACTGTTGACCATGACATTCTGCTGCAGAGACTGGAACATTTCATTGGCATAGCAGGAACTGCACTGAGCTGGTTTAAATCCTATTTATCTGAGCGATCTCAATTTGTACGTGTTAACGATAAATCCTCCATGCAAACCAAAGTCAGTCATGGAGTCCCGCAAGGTTCTGTACTTGGACCTATTCTATTTACCTTATATATGCTTCCTTTAGGCAATATTATAAGGAACCACTCCATAAACTTTCATTGTTATGCGGATGATACCCAATTATATCTATCAATCAAGCCAGATGAAACCAATCAATTATCTAAACTTCAAGCATGTCTTAAAGACATAAAAAATTGGATGTCCTGCAACTTTTTGATGTTGAACACCGACAAAACAGAAGTTATTGTACTTGGCCCCAAACGCCTCCGAAACGTATTGTCTAATGACATAGTAACTCTGGATGGCATTAACTTGGCCTCCAGCACCACTGTAAGGAATCTCGGCGTTATCTTTGATCAGGATATGTCTTTTAACTC
>CALSBV010012209.1:85277-99722 GCA_943590825.1 Bovichtus diacanthus | reverse complement strand
TGTGTGTGTGTGTGTGTGTGTGTGTGTGTGTGTGTGTGTGTGTGTGTAGGGGTCCTACATACTGGATCAGGACCTTCTGTCGCAGTAAATGATACTTCATCTCGGATGCATTTGCTCAACTGTACTCCATATGCACAGCACACACAGGTAGAAGAAAATCATGCCATTATAGTCTAGAACAAAAGTATACATAAATAAAAACTGAATGTGAATGAATGTACCACTTCTGAACCATGTTTTGATAACAAAAGCTTATTACTATACAAGTTAGGATCTTTGAGATTTCAGTCTTGGTTGATTTGTAGTTACTAGTGGTAATGGCAAAATAAAATATCAAACAATGGCTTGAGCTAATAAACCTTTAGCAATTAACAGTGCAAACTGTGGCCTAAGAGGATTTTTCATGTCATGTTGTTTAAATAAAGACATCAGTCAACATATAGTACACAGCTATTATTCTTCTACAATTGTAAGTTGTACAAGCAGAGTAGCACGTATTAGAGCTAATGCAGTATTACATGCAATAGAAGGTCCAGATGCAGTAGTGAGGAAAGATTGGGTAGCAACAGAGAGGGCACCTCAGTACATATTCACAGGTTTTAGTCAAATGTTTCCCACCTCCTCCGAAGATCTTCCACCTTCTTTTTTTGGGGTGTAGCTGGCTTGGCCATAGTCAGCAGATCCCCAAAAAGATCCCGAGTCTTCTGGCTGTCTCCCTCAGCACCAATGGGCTTTGCCAGTATGTTCATGGCTGTACTGGGGACAGATGTAGAGTCGGCAAGACTGGAAAGAGCGTGATTGCTGGTAGAGAAGTGAGGCAGGGAGGTGATTGAGGAGGGGAAGGCTGACTGCAGCAGTCCATAGCTGGGAGGCAGAATTGAAGTGCCTGGTGAATGCTGTCTGTAGAGCCCTGGTAGTGTAGAAAGAGACTGTGGCTGGGATGGAGTGTGTAAGTAAGAGCCAGGTGGAGGCCCGTAGACCACACTGAAAGGATTCCCACTTACAGTTGGTGAATAACGCATTTGAGCGGAGGAGTTCTGCAGAGACTGGGCAAAAGGGTTGAGGGGTATTTGAGGATGCAGTGGGAAAGGAGGTAAGCCCTGAGGGTAAGACCTGCGTGGTAGTGTTGGTTTGCATGAAGATGACGACACACCAATATCTATCCTGTCACTCAGTGAAGTGGAACTGCTGGGTGTTGAGCTGTTAAGGGGGTCTAGAAGGCTTATCAGATCTATACTGTCCTCAGCGGCCTTGGTGGGCTTCAGCAGCTCTCCATCTGTGGTCATACTCAGAGCTTGCCTAAACTCTTGTCCCCCTGATGTTGTCACTCCTTCACCAGCTTCTGCTTGTTTAGAGCGCAACTGGGCTGCGGGGGGTGCTAGCACTGTAAAAAGCTCGGGCGTCCTCCTTCCGTGGGGACGAGGGATGGTGATGTTACTGGGGTTAGAAGGATCCAAAGGGTCGGGGCCTGGGCTCGGGCTTAGAGAGTGGCCTTCCATCTGGACAGGTGGAGTTCTGTCGCAGGTAGGAGGCACGCTAACGTCCTGCCCTATACTCCACAGCTTATTGTAAGGGTTGGAGAGCTTGAGGCCTGGAAGCGTTCGTGAGTGTTCACCAACACTCAGGTCCATTCGCTGCAAACACAAGAAATAATTAAAAGTTTAGAGGACCTCACCAGTGCTTTTTCACAATCAACCCAGTAAATCCTATCTGCCTACAATTTATGTTGCTGACAACAATTTCCTAATCCATGTGTTTGTCCTAGGGGCCCACTGGTTTCAGTTAATTTCAGTACAATTGACAACAGAACTTTGCCATTCAACGGCCACCAAGCATTGCATTAATCAGCTATGGTGTTTGGAAACAGGGAATACAGATAATCATCACACATGAATGTCAAAAAGACATACATTTGACAGTAATGAAAGGTCTACGAAAAGTATTCTGCTGACTGCAGAGTGAGGACAGTTTTAGTTCCACAACAGTATATAAACACATCATTCCTCTATGTGCGCAATCATTGGATGTTTAGGGGTGGAAGACCTTCACACTAGTTGTCCTTTGGCAGAAGGATGAAACGCTAGATGTGAGAATTCGCTTGACTCTGAATCCCGGTTTCCCATTGGACGAGACTCAGGGCGTCCCGTTGAGCAGCCATGACGTCACCAAGGATCTAAGAGCCAGTCCACCTTTACAATCGGCCTCTCTCCTGTGCAACACAAGTGCTACAGGAGCTGTCGCGATTCAAACACCTTTACCGAGCTAGAAACAGTCCCCAACCTTGCTGGACAAGTTACTCTCTGTTCTTTTCTTTTAGTTCACTGAACCTTTTTTCTATGGTTCTATATTGCCTGCAGAAGGAAGACACAGATTACGGTTCTTTGCGAAATAATAATAATAATAATAATATAATTATTAATATATTTCTTTTATAATTACTAAATCCTTTTCATAGTTATTTATGTCTTTTTGAGCTACTGCACATACTTCATTGTAGTGCCAGTTATTATCAATGCCTATTTATGATTTATTATTATTAATTATCATTAATATTTGTTAATTACCAGACTCGCTTATACCACTTATAACACTTTCAATGAATACAAAAAAAAAAAACAGGTGAATGATTGATAATACCTTTTTTTTTTTTTTGAGTACTCCAGGGATTAAGGATAATTAATAGAAACAAATGTATTCTGATAAATAATAAGATTAACAGTAAGACATAATTTACATTTACACTGATGCCATTTCCAATGCCTGTCGGGCAGATACGAGTGCATCATATCTTGTTATAACACATCATATATTGTATTATATAATATGTATATTTTTTTATTGTAAAGCACTTAATAACTATTTTGAAAGTTGATATAGAAAATAACATTTATTAGGGTTTTCAAGCTGGGGCCCTAATACTTTTGTTGTCATTCTTTCTTCTTCCACTAAAAGTGTTTGAGCAGTAATCTTGAAAACGACTTGACAGTTTTAATCTCACAACTCATCTTCGCTCAAATGGTCTTCTTCACAAAAAATGTCAAATCTTGTGACTTTTTCTCAATTTTTGGCAGTTGGCATGAGTTATTCAGAGCTGAAATCACTAGATTTCAAAAAAATATGCAAAATCAATTATCTTTATCTCCCTGTCTTCATTTGTATGCTACCTGTTCATATTGGTCAAACGGTGAGTCTGCAGTGACGTTCAGGGTCCGACTATAATTAGTACTGTATGCACCACATTTTCTGTTTCATCTAATTTGTAAACAAATTGCACCAAAATATTTGACATTACCTGAAACCAGCAGGTATTTCCTGTTTTGACTGTCAAGACAAAGACAAAAATATCCCAGTTTTGCACATGAGATATCATTGCCCAATTGTGGTTTAAAAGCCCAAAAAGGTGTGCCACATTGTGAGGGCGTGTGCTGTACTACATAATGTGGCACAGCTAAAGAATGTGGCTTTACCCCAGCGCTGATGGCCCCGAGCCCGATCCTCAGACATTCAAGCCAGCGTGTGGATGTGATGCGCATGATGATTATTATTATTATTATCATTTTGTTGACAAGTATCTTTGCTCTGGTCCAAAATAAAGTGGTTAAGTCAATGTGAACCTCTGGATCAGTATTTTTGGAAACAACACTATTAAGACAGCAATCTTTGGCTGCAGAGCATGTGGACCTCTGACCTGGTAAGTGAACTTGGCTTGTAGCTCCTCAGAGTCTTTGGGAGTCCTCAGGTCTTCAAGACTTTTAGCCAAGGTGATTGGTTGGCTGTCAGGCTCGTCCTGGCAGCCGAAGATATCGCCCAGCAGGTTGACATTGGAGAACTTCTCATTAACTGGGCTGGGAGGGGCAGTGTGACTTTCGGCCCCAAAACCAGCATCGTCCGCTTCTATCAACTCGACCTCCTTCAGGGAGCGGTACGGCTGTGGCCTGCAGTGACAGTGTTCGATTTACGGTTATTCATTTATCTTATGTTCATGGGTACACTGTACCCAACCCATGGAAGTACCAACACATTTTTATTCTATCTAGTCTATGATGAACATGCTGTGCTTATCTCTGCACTCCCTGTCAACAAAGTCCATGAAATCCATCATTTCTTCATTATGGTGAACATGGGCACGATACTTTATTTTTAGCCAAATAACAACCATAGTAAATGTGTATTAATTCAAG
Source organism: Bovichtus diacanthus (assembly GCA_943590825.1). Taxonomy (NCBI): domain Eukaryota; kingdom Metazoa; phylum Chordata; class Actinopteri; order Perciformes; family Bovichtidae; genus Bovichtus; species Bovichtus diacanthus. The sequence goes on along the minus strand of CALSBV010012209.1, from coordinate 95,541 downwards.
GCTGAAAATAGTCCACAACAAGTGTGTTTTTTTTTTAAATGAACATACAGTATATGTGGCAGTGCGGGGTGATTACATCACCGGCTGCTGGTGGAGAGATGGGAGTGTCTCACCTGGAGGTCAGACAGGTGGACAGAATCAGATCATCAGTCATTAGAATCAGTCACACAATATAAGCCTGGTGGTAACCTGGTTCTGGTCTTGCAGTAGGCTGAGACCTGGAGGAGGGACCTGGAGGAGGAACGTGTGCGTCAGCAAACGGCCTGAGGACTAGGGAGACCGGATTGGAGTATTGTTTTGTTTAGCCTGGAAAGGCTAAAGTCCACCATTAAAACTGTTGTTATTTACCAAACCTCCTTCTGTCATTTTATCTGGGGGAGAGCAGGATTCTCTCATGTTGGCGGGTGAACAGGGAAATGACGGATTCCGTCCAGCAGTCTGATCTCCAGCTGAGACACTCCCCTCTCTCTACCAGCAGTCAGTGTCGTAACCACAGAATGTATTTTATGTGTGACCTGTAAACTTCAGTAGGAATCAATGGGCTTGGGGCTGGGTGGTAGACATGGGGTAGGGAAGTCGGAAGTGTAGAAAACACTTCCAGTCTTGGCAAGTTAGAAAAGATGTGTAAAATGATTATCTAGCTCAGAAAATGGAAACTAATTAAGTCAGAATGCGTCAGAACTCAATGTGAACAAACTTCCTACTCACTTCAATTCCAACAGTCTACTTTAAGAATACTTACTAATACTACTTTAGGAAATTGCAAATGACCATTTACAGTATTGTATTGTTGAATTTTTGGTATGGCAAAAAAGCCAATTCTGATGTTTTGGGAAAAGCCTGATCCATCCAGCATTTAGAAATCCCCACGCATTCAGCTGGCCGAGATCTCTGAATGTCTTGAGATCTCTGAATGTCTTGAGATTTTTAAATGGAAAGTTGTTGCCTGAACGGCAGCAAGAAGAAGCAATTTGCTGCTAACAAACCTTCGCCCCTGGATTCAGCCAGGCCAATAACAACCGTTTATCTACATGCGTTGGTGCATATCAGCTTCGCTACATCCATAACGTCGCACAAGCGTACAGCTTGTGCGACAGCTCCCACATATCGCTTTGGGTCGTCAGTCTTCCATTGAAGCTTATCCTGTCATGTCCTCCAAAGCACATTTGTAGTCAGACCGTACAGATAAATCATAACCTAATAAAAGACAGTGCTTGTTTTTTACCGATGAATATGTTTTGTCACAAACGCAACAAACTTTGGAGGAGTTTTCTGCTGTTGAGCCATGAACAGAGTGGAGGGGGGGTGCTAAGCCAAAGATTCTGGAGGAATAAAAAAACCTGCGAGCAGGAGTCACATTCTCGCAGAAGGAGAGCTCCAAGATTATTTCTTATTTTTTTTACTTTATACTGCAGAAACAGTGAGTGATCCGTTGGTTTGTGTCTATTAGCATGTTAGCAGAGTAGCTGTAGTAACAACAGTTCTGTGCATGTGTTTCTGGTACGACACCGTTTACAAGCACACGATAATATATAAACAATAAATGGGCCGCCCTGAATACTTTGGACTGGTCCAGCTATGCGGGATGTTTTTTTAAATCAAAAATTGTTTCCATCCAGTTTTAGAAACAAAACCAGGGTGGACGTCTTCACTCTCTATAAAGCGAAGCGCCACCCACTTGTGAGTTGATGACAGGAATGGTTGTTTTTTGCTGATCCACTGAAAAAGTATTTCCAAAAAATTTGCCACAAAGCAGTCCTGGTCATTGATTTGCAGCTTTGCTCGCAGATGCCTAATACAAACGGAGAAAAATCCCTACTGCTTGATAAATCTTTATCATGTCATATAACATATCTCTACTGTCAGGTCCAAACTAAATTGAGAGATTGGGTTCAGGTTGGGTTTTTGCCTAATAAAGACCTCTATCACAAACAGACAAGCATGATAAACTCAAGCCATACCTAATTCACCAGTGCCCTATGTAAATCAAAATTCTACTCTGTGCCTTCTAATCCCAGGATGTCCCTATACAATGACCATAATGTCCTCCTTTTGAAGCTTTAAAACACACATACACACATTTCATTAGGAAGAAAAAAAACAAGTTAAGAAAGGCTTATTAATTAGTTAATAGTGCAAAGCCAATGAGAGAGATGCGTACAGAGGCGACCACTCAAAAGGGACGGAGAAGAGAAAGCTGTCAGGAAAGCCAGAGATGGAGTCATCATTGTACTGGAGCTCATCTCCGGACGAATCCTCGGAGAGAAAGACTGTGTAGTGACGAGTAGGACGGATAGTGCTACGTTGAAGAGAAGGAAATTCACAGTTTATTACATGCTTATTAATTAAGTCCATTAAAAAGGATAAGGAAAGAAGAGATAAATTAAGAAAAGGACAGTTAAGTATCAGTTTTTATTTTTATTTACAAAGAGTATTAAGATAAGTATGTTACTGTTCATTCATTACACCTCCTTTGAATCAGCCTAAAGCAAGCTAGCAACCAGTTGAAATGGAAATTGGACCACAATGGCATGGACAAAGAAATCAATGAACGAAATCTGGTTAATTGCTGAAAGAAATCCAAAAACGTTGAATCTCTGACTGTATTTGGGAACTGATTATGTCTGAGCTGCAACACAGTTGCTTATAAACTGTCTCCATTACCTCTCAACTGTAGTGAAGAATGTCTTTACATACAAGCTTAATTTTAGACTTACATAACCCTCTTCTGATAAGTGAGAATATGGGATTTCATTTTTAGGTTTGCTCATCAGTTATTAAACTGAAAATAATCTAAATCCTCATTAAATCAAGTTCACTCACTTGCATTAAGCAACCAAATTATTTCCTTGGAAATGTACTCAGGATGGTCTTAAAAAAAAACAAGTGGCACAAATGAATGTTCTCTATAGAATATATGCTTATATGTGTTTTACAGCAAACTTAAATGTAATTGAAATACCACAGAGAATCTAATATATTGAGCCCTAGTTCAGAGTAAAATACAATAATGTCTGAGGAACTGTCAGTGAGCAACAGCCTCTATTTCTACAAATTGGATGGAAGTATGTGGCAGTGGGGTGTGGTTGCAGCACCGGCTGCTGGGGGAGATGGGAGTGTCTCAGCTGGAGATCAGACAGCTGGACAGAACCAGGTAATCTGTCACACAATGTAAGCCTGCTGGCAACCTGGTTCTGCTCTCTGGCAGTAGGCCGGGTCCAAGGAGACAAGAGTAGTGGTCCGTGTGTGTGAGAGAGACGGAGAGAGACAGAGAGAAGCAGAGAGAGACAGAGAGAGACAGCTGGCCAGAGGAGAGCGATGGCAGAAAGTGTCTGTGTGCGAGACCTGGCGCAGCTGGATGACAATAAAACCTGTTCTTTCCACACTCAGCCTACTCTCCTTCCGTCATATCATTTGGCTGAGAGTAGGACTATCTCACAAAGTAATTATGTACTTAGAATGAGAGAAAATAACATTTTCATTAAAGTGACATGGAGGTTAAGCTTCTAAAATATGTTTACCTTTCATAGTTCACTTCAATCAGACTTAGTATTATTAGTGTCACCATTACTGCTGTTTATTGACCTTGTTCAGTCTCCGGGACAGACAATGTGCTGGCTTTCTACAGATAAACCTATTTGCTTGATATCAGGGGTTTTTCAGATCCACTTTATTTTCATTAAATTGAAGACATTTGATTATCTACTAATTTAAGTTGTTTTTCTTATTGGTAAGAATTAAACCAATTATTAAACCTTTTCTATATTGTGTATAATAGTACACCATTAAACATATAGTCATATCTTCATAATTTTACCTAACATTAATAGAGCTGTCTTTACTGTGTTCTATTTGATAAAACCACATTACAAAGAGTGCTCAAAATATCACAGAGAAGGCAGTAAAGTGAAGCTGGTAAGCACCACTTTTACTGTGAAGCGGCTGCAGGAAAGTGTTATACATTAACAGTGCACTTACATTAAAAGTGAGGGAACTTGAATAATTAAGTCAGAACATGAACTCTGGAGTGAAGAATAACTGCAGATTACACTCAGCCTAGACTAGTTAACAAGAGCTATTATGTTCAGAATGTTAATATGGGCCTGTAAGGTTTTTATTTTCAGTTCTTGCTCTCCTCTACAAACTCAAAGAATTCTATCTGCCGTTTTTACCCCTCTACCTCAAACTTCATGCATTGTATATCTGAAGATATAAATGTTATTTCTTAATTGCATGATGGACAGTGGGATATACTGTATATAATGAATGTAGGCTTACTGGTCAACGCTGCTTTCCAGACTCACATTGCTGCTTGGTCTCTTCAACAGCATTGGTGGCCGAACCTGTAAACGTAAATGTTAATATGAAAAAGCGAACAAAACAAATTTAGCATACCTACCTACTCATCAGAAAGACCCACAGGAATACATACACTGTAACAACGTTTGGAGACATTTTATGTGAGCAAAACCATTTAAATGTGTTAAAACTTGCAGTTGACAATATAAAACAAAAGTTACCGGCATAGGCAGTGCTTAACACTGAATATCTTCCGTCTCATGCATGCGCAGGTTGAGTATTTATACCAACAGTCACGTGTGACCTCAGATGAACCCAGCTAGGGTATAGCAGAGGGAGAGGAACTCTGCAGAAGAACCATGGCCAATGGAACATTCACTCAGTGGTACCCCCTCTCAGGGTCGCCCCTCGACGTGGAGACACTCCTTCACTCTGGATGGCAGAGAACGGTCATTTGCCCTGTATGCGTAGGCAACGACATCCACAATCCAGGGGGACAGGCGCCATCTCGAAAGGGCATAGCCCCACTTAGGACCACCGTAGCAGCCAAAGAGTTGTTGCTACTGCTGTATGCACGCGGTGGCTTCCACATAGAATCCAGGGGCTTGTAATGGGACCTTGACTTCTGAGGACCCTGGCATAATTGTCAGGGGAGTCCAGGTGTTGGCAAACTGGTAAGAATCCAGTGGTATTCAGTTTCTCAAGCATTTTGCACACTGATGGAGGTGACTGCTATTGGTCTGTAGTGATTCAGTTTAGAGGGGTGGAGTTTCTTAGGGACAGGAATGATGGTAGATGTTTTCCAGGTGGTGGGGATTTGCAGTCTGGAGTGACCCACTGAATATAAAATGGAGAAGAGGGAAGAGCTTCAGGGCACAGCTCTTGAGCAGCTTTTCTGTGATCCTATCCGGGCTGGGGGCCTTGTTTCCTGTGAAGACCCAAGAACTCCTGCTTTGGCTGCACTCCCCTGGTCCAACCAGGACAGTAGAGAGGGTACTCCTACAGGTTGCTGACAAGGGTGACTGTGCCAGTCAGTCTGAACCAGAGTGATGATCAGATGCCCAAGTTCCCTTGATATCAGAGCGAACACCTGCATTGAAGCATCACTGAGGCCGCTGTAGGGAAACTGGTGACAGACGGAATTGCCGATATGTCCCATGCGCGTTGCTGCATTATAAGCCTTAGAAAGCAGGTTGTCTGTCACATTACATTGGGTTTGAGGACACCTGGGATCCGGCCTCAGAGCTTTGTCAGGGGAAACTATGAGGGAAGCAATGGTAGGCTCAATAGCTGGCATGCAACATCCAACCTCCAACATGCATCCAACTCCCTCAGATTAATATCTAAGGAACAGTAAAGGTGGCGGGGGCCGAAATGCACCTGAAGAAAGCACTAGCAGGCGGCAATAATGTAGATATGTAGATGGATAATGTAGCTTAAGCTAATGCTACCACAGTAATTAACCTAAGCGAGGAGATAAAAAAGGAATGATCTCGTGGATGACAACGGAAGTCATGCCCTAGCCGGGGTCATCGGATATTCAATATAAATATTCAACCTGCGCAGGCGCGAGACAGAAGATTTTGTGTCAAGCACTGCCTCTGGCGGTGACACTTCCATTTCATCCTTCTGGTCGGAACTGTTCAATTGGCACAGTGCAAACATAAAAACAGAATCCAACTAATCCAGTAAATTCAAGGAAACAAATCAAAGTACATCATCATACTAGGGATATTCACAATTCCAGAAAGGTTGTAGTTGATAACAATACCAGTGAAATTCCACAATTCTCGATATCAATTCGATACCATGGTAAAAAACTAAAAGAAAACAATAAATCCCATGTACTTCAACATACACTAATTTATTATTCTATAAAGGAAAATATAGTCTTGTAAAACAATTTTTGAACACATCATGATAACATTATTACTGTTAGTCTCGACCCCAGACGGTACTACCGGGCACTGTAGAAAAACAAGTACCATCACTTTTTCAGAATTTTGGCATCGATTCTTGTGACATCCCTAGATCATACTGATGCAAAAATAATAAATATAAATGGCCAGTATTGGCTGTATTTGCGACATTGTCCAAAATTGTCTCATATAGGGCTTTTCAGACAGTGAGGCGCCTCGTGATGGGGGAGCAGGAGAGTTGAAGGGGGAGCTCATGGAGAATATTAAGATACTTTAAAACTCTTAACACTTGATTGCCGCAATGTTCGTCAAAATGTTTAGATTCAGTGTGACTTACACTTCCCAATGTTATATGTCAAACAAATATCCATACAGCTGCTTAGAAATCATAGAAAAAAAGAGAAAAAAAAAAGAGACACTTCTTATAACTTTTTTAGCTGACAGTCATCACGTTTTTACACCGATTCCTCTTACTTTTAATGGTGCCAGTTTGCTACAATGTAAACAAAACAGAGGCTAAGACAGGGCTCAAGTTGTAGTCCACAGCTAACTCACTGACTCCAAGGCAACATTACACTTCCTTTTAAAGCATGCAAAACATTATGGGAACTGTAGTTAAAGGAGAACTTGGCATAAATAGTATGGAATAATATCTGAATAATTTATATCATCATGGTATTATATCATTTTATCACCCAACCATTGTTCAACCTGTACATTCATAGTACATTGCAGCTCTGTGAAATTCCTTATAAACTCTCTCTCCTCACCAGCTCCCCACCCCGCCTCATTTCTGCCTACCTGTCCAAAATGCACAGTTATTGGCCTGTGGTCATCCAAGGTTGGCAGTGGCCCTTCCCTCCTGACTGCACTGGTGGAAGAGGTAAACCCATCTGTGTTGTCGTCATTGATAACCGCTGACCCTGCTGTGGAGAAGCCGTTTTCTGCCTGCTCCTGCAAAGGGGGGACACAGGGAGGCGGAGGTTGACACAGGTGAAAGGAGTGATGTCACTACAGGGGGAGGCGGAGGGAGGGGGAGGGAGGCTGCACGTGGCTGGGATGGTGGGGTTTAGTTATGGTAAGTCAGGGTAGTGTCTCAGGTATTTTTTGTGAGGGACAAACCAAGAACGGTCATCACCTTTGCTACTGGAATTTAAGATTCAAAGTCTTAAATGTACCCATCACTGTAACAGTGATCCAGAATGGTTTGTCAGCAGTGTAGCTGTGGTTGCGTTAAACTTTCTCGTTGTCCGTCATTTTAACTGTCAGGGTCGTAAAATTTCCGTCATAATTTATTGTTAACCGCCATTTTTTATGATAATAAGGCACATTTAATAGCATTAAATTGCCATTCATTTAAATAAATGTTTCAATAATTAATATACAGAACAAGCTTTTAGATTATGCATTGTGATGTCATGAGAGGTAGACTCATAGATGGGAGATACATTCCCTCCCGGTGGATAAAGCAAGGACTACAAGCCACCAGACTGCAAAACCCACAGTCAGCAGGGTGTCAGTACAAGGTTTGCAGCCCAGCTGAACCATATGAGCTGATTGCCCCAGTAAAGCAGCTAAAGGGGGAGCGAGAGAAGAGACAATGACTGAGGTGTAGAGAGAAACAGTGTTTGGTTGTGCTACAGAAGAAGATGACTAGAGTTTTGATTTAAATAACTATTTTTTTGTCTGAAGAGGACACAGTTAACCTGTATTAGAAGACTGAATACACTGGATTTAAATTGGGAAACAACGCTTTGCTGTCTTCATTTCCTGCACCCACACTTCCAGAGCTCCCAGAGCAAGACATCACAGCATTTATAAAGGCCATGAAGAGAAAAGATGACCAGAGACACAGACCCTGCAGTCACTTTTTATATCATATCAGCACTTCATTAGTTAGTAATGCTACAATGATTGATGATGATGAAGTATGTATGGTGGATAATAAATATGCCATAATGTCTGGTTAATGTTCGCACATTATATAAAACGTGGAGTTTTATATAATGTGTGATCGCATTCTAATGATAAACATGGCAAAAATCATACAAGTAGCCTTTAATTCAGTAAGTTGGCTTTAAATTTATGTTATTGATTAGTCAGACTGGTTACGGTGGCTAGGCTAACAACATCCATGATAGACGAGAGAAACTTAACCTTATAGAGTCCTTTATTTACGGCGCTATGTTGCGCAACTTTGTCAATTAAAACTGAAAAAAATATACATTCATGGGAAATATGCATCAGGGGGCGTTACTGGTGTGACAGTCTGACAGTGGCAGACCACTTTCAAGCGACACCTGCCGTTATGCAATGCCACTCCAGGGATCGGCATATGCCGCTGAATTGTAGCAGCATATCATTAACCACTTTCTGATCTTGCCGCTATTGGGAAATCCTGCAGGACACGCTCCTCTGCAGCAGCAGTGCCGCTGCTCCTCACAGAGATGAGAGGAGACGCGCTTTGAATGACTTAAAGTTACGATAGATCAGTCAGTGTTCTAATCTGTGAAAATGACACACGGCATTCAGATCTTTCCGTCAGTATTTTCAAAAATCGGTCAATGATGGAAAATATAAAACGCAACCTCTGATGTAGAGCTGCATACCTTCTGCTTAAGCCGGCTCTTGACTTCCTTTATACGCATTTTTGCATGGTCCTTAGCCTGTCAAACAAACAAAAACAAAGCCACATCATTGCCATTCTCATTTCTAACTAACGGATCATATTCTAACCTACTATATAACAGAAGCCAAAGACGTGCTTACAAACTTGTAAACGGTCTTCATGGCAGGGTTTGCCCTGGTCTTGACTGTGTTAAAGATAGCCCCGCCTCCTTTCTGTCAAAAAACATTGACAGACATCTGTTAATGACAAACACATAACTGTAATATACACATACACACACACACATCTGTGAGTGACATGCATTGACATCAATATTCCCTCCTGTTAGCAGGACAAACACAAATGACTATGAAAAATAATAAAAAGGCCTGTAATGTATTCTTTGGGGTACTGTGCTGTCGGTGTGGCGAAGCATTGAGACTCACCTTCACAGTGAACAGCCACTGGTGGTAGGTCTTATCACTGCCTGTGGGAGTCACAACAATAAAAAGTCAACAACAAGTAGTAGGCATGATGGCTAATAACTGAGAAGGTCGTGGAAATCCAGTCTGGAATCTGATTAAAACCAACCAAAGTGCTGCAACTCCATGGTTGTGTTTTTTAACTTGTTGGAATATGTTGTGTTAGAGTGACATCTGCTGCTTGGGATCCCATTTGATCAACTATCTGAGCAGATTTACAACGTAACATATTCACAGAGCTGGAACACGATGAGAGACTTCTACGAGTCTTCTACGAGTCTTCTACAGCAGTCTGGCAAACATCAGTGCTGTTTACATGGCCGTTGTGCTTAGATCAGTCAGTTCTCCACACAGCTCTGGGGTCAGCTGGTGTGTGTCAGTATTTGTTTTATTGATTTATAACAATATGGTAACAAATATTAGTTTTCTGAGTGTTCAAAAGTGTAAACATCAACAGCAAATAATATCAATAATTATATTATATATAATAATTACTGTACTGATAGGTTAGCAGAGCTCTTATAGAAACATGAAGACACAGTAAGCTCGTTAATACATTAGTTCTGATTATCTGTGCTGAATCTGATGGTGTCAGGCCATATATGTCTGTGTGAACCCATCAGGACCCAGACCTTGGACCTGTATTTACTATAGCCATGTCTCACTGTTTGACTGATCCTCCTTTAGGTGCGCTCTGTGCTTCCATGTCAATGGACCTGTTTGATAATTGACCCACTAACACATCACTACTGACTCACCAGCGTATTCGCCCATGTTGATCTCCTCCTCAAATATGTCACTGAAACCTTCTCCTGAGTTCAAAAGGTCCAACCGGCCGTCAATGAACTGCAGGTAGAACCATAAAATGTATTAGATTGGAAGAGGAAGGGTGAACTAAAGGGGTGTGTGTGTGTGTGTGTGTGTGTGTGTGTGTGTGTGTGTGTGTGTGTGTGTGT
>CALSBV010012209.1:73083-85267 GCA_943590825.1 Bovichtus diacanthus | reverse complement strand
TGTGTGTGTGTGTGTGTGTGTGTGTGTGTGTGTGTGTGTGTGTGTGTACCTGTTTGAAAAGCTGAAGCTGGATGGCATTCTGCAGGAATTGTCTCATGGCACTGGAACGATGGCTCACAAAGGTTTCCTCATTAAATGTTATTGGCTCTCCCTAAAAATGCAGGAAAACACAGCAGCGGTCACAGTACTGTACAACTCTAACACTAACATATTCAACATTTTATATTCAGTGGCCAGTAGGCCAGAGGGGTGTACTAGGAAACAATTTGGACAGGGGCAGGCTTTCATCCCCAGTCAGAGATATCAACTGTCTTCTTTCAGGCTCTGTGCATGTCCTCCTAACAGAGGACACTTGACTCTTCTACTGCACTAAATGGACCGATCACCTACTTCAGTCAAGAGGAAAAGACGTTATAATCAAGAACTTCATTTAGCTCTCACAGTCCCATAATGAAGGATACGTGGGAATCACAAACTAAAGTGAAATTAAGTTTATTGATTGAATATTATCTGTGATAAATAACAATAGACTAGTCTATTTTCTTATTGCTTTTCTATTAACTGCGCATCATACAGTATTCTTGCTCAGATTTTCTGTATCACCTACTGAATGCATAGAACTTCCGGTAGCAAAAGTACAGTTTGCGCTACTGTAACTGCACAGCTTTGTTCAGCGACATTACTGAGGTACCACTCAAGAAGTTATCAGCCGATCTATATCGCACATATAGTAATATCGGCAGGAAAGCTATGCGCACTCTAAACACTTTTCTGGCCCAGAGGTCCAGGTACGCACTGAACATAACCTCCTCTGGACCAGGCTAGGTGTGCAGCATAAGTTACCATGGCGATCTAGCCACGTTAAGCGAGAGCCACGTTCGTGATATTGAAAACTCTGACTTTCGGCTCCATATACCTCACTAACCCATGGATCTCTCTTCATATTGCAGCCCTCTGTCTTTGACTTGGTAAATGTTGTTGTTGAAGCATGTGGGCATACCCATGTGAATCTGGTATGTCATCATACCCAGAGTCACATGAAAGGATGTATCAAAGTGATCAACTCTATCACTCTCTGTGTTCCTGCATCCTTCATGTCTCTGGTATACAGTATACTGACCGACTGGATGTGCAGAGCGTTTCTGTAGCTGCCAAACAGAGCCGCCTGACTCCTGAGGAAGGCTCGAGCCACACCGTCCCCAGTTGTTGTTGAAACCTTCCTCAAACGGCTCTTTAAAGATGACACCTGTGGTGCATGAAGTCACAGTTATTATCTGTGAATATTTTTATACATAATGAAGAATGGGACTGTGTTCTGTACAGCAGTTCCTCACCACATCATTGGGCAGGCTTTGGAGGTCATCATAGGGGGTTTCCAGGGTGTTTGTGTCCACATTCAGGACCACCACATCATCCAAAGCCATCCCTCGAACTTTCTACCAGCAACACAAACAGAGTCAAATGAAGACACCAAGTCTCTGTGCCTTAAAGACAGGTGGATGCTATACAAGTTAAAACCTGTCACTACAAGATGAGGAAGGGTAAAAAAGTTCACTGCGATTTAAATCTTAAAGAGCTGGAACCAAAGTGGCAGTTATACTGCCTACCTCCATCAGGCTGGAATGTACGCCAATGAGGTAGGGCATCGGGGCACTGAAAAACAGAAACTTCGGATTATTTTCCTAAGATAATAGCTTGGTTATGGAACTTAAACACAGCAACAATTCCACTACATATGTCAAGCTTAGTCCGGCAGACATTAAATCCTGGTCATACAGTGTTCTTTAAATGCTCTCTCAGATCTCCTGGATCTGCACGGTCATTTCCAAAATCTAAACTCAAAGCTGCACGTCCAGGACTTTCTGCAGGTCTTAACTGCGGCGACAAAGGATCATGGAAGTGTTTGTGAATTAGTTTTGCATCATTGTGTTTGCTATGCAATTGAAATGTTATCGACAGATCAAGTAACATTAACATGACTATAATATTACTGACTTCATGATGTTGGACAACATATCGACATGGTCATGCAAGTCAGGTGCAACCTTTCAAATCTCAATAACATTTCTCAGTAGCATGGTATGGAGTAAATGTTTTGGATGTAATACCACACCGAATGCTATTAAATACCTGTTTACACTAGCTAAAGTATGGAAGTATAATAACAAACCAGTAGGGGTTATAATTCCTACAATTATTTATTATTACACCACAACTTTTCAGTAGTTCCCAGCTGTATATAACAATAATAATTCCCAGTGATATAATATATAATATAATATAATATAATATAATATAATATAATATGTAATATAATAAATGATCATGACCTGGTTAAGCAGTATAAAATGGATGGATGGATTAACCAATGAAAAATCGTCACTGGGCTATTCTGAGTCCATGAGCTTCCTAGCTAGTGCAGTGAGCAGCAGTGACAGTGGATTATGCTGCAGGAGGTCACAACAACACAACCAAACCCACATAGACACACTTCTAAGGGGGTGCTGTTTCAGACTTTAAGAGATGCAGATAGATTGCTTGAACACTTGTGAAACATCGTTCCAGGAAGTGTTGGATTTTATTGGTGGCAGCTGATCTTAACAATGCGCAAAATAATTTGAATTGATCAAGACAACAGTTCAGCATGGAGGACATGTCAGGTTTGTACTAAAAGCCAATAAGAACAGATAGCATAACACAGGAAGATGCCTTACTTACTAAAATATGATGAAATAACACGTATAACAGACAAAGAGGACCTGGTTCTCTTTGCAGTTAAGGTAAATAAAAGGCCACTAATTGAGAGTAACTGTTATTGCTTATGTTTTAACTTTAGCACTTTGTAATCTAAATTTGAATATTAAACTACCATCATCATCAGCATAACATGCAGACAAAACATGGACTTTATCAAAGATATAAAAAGGACAGCTCTGGGCTGTGGATGGCAGGCAGCATACTCACCAGCAGTAGTCTAATAGATGTTGAGGCAGGACAGGAATGTATACATGTTGCCAGTGCATTGGATATAACATGGCTGTAGACCCATGGACACAAGCTGTTAACTGTGGACAAAGACATGTTATGGCATGCTCTATGTGTGCAGTCATTTTGGAATAAGAATACAAACATGTTATATATTATAATATGTACATATAATAAAATATATCAGGTTGTATGCTATTGTTTGAGATTGCATACATGAGTCTTTGTAAGTTTACAGAATTCATTCCAACATGATGATGGCAAACAATGGAGCCCAGCATGTGTCATGGAGAAAAAAAAATAGATTTGACTTAGTAAAACATAACAAACAATAGTTGAGATTTTAATATTGGTTTAAGGAATGGCAGTATTGTGCTCTTCACTACCTGAAAACAACCACAACAACGTGGAACCTGAGGAGCTCACGCTACGGTACGTTGACACTATGAGTGCCAGCAGCAGGCTCGCAGCTCTGCTCTATCCCTTCATATTAATATTGTTGGGCTATTGCTAGTGTTGTCACGATACCAAAGTTATGACTTTGATACGATACCTGCCTAAAGTATCTCGATACAGATAATGAAACGATACCAGAATAAAAACCTAAAACATCAGGAAAGTAATGGAATAATAGATAACAGAACACGGAACTTAAAATTAATTTTTTTCACATGTCACACTGCTGCTTATAACAGGTTAAATCCTAGCAGAGATATGTGTGAACAGTACTGTAAACTATTTTGTTGAGTTGCCTCTTAGCGAAATACTATTCTAGTATCTGTATACTATTCTAGTATCGGTATACTATACTATTCTAATATCTGTATACTATTCTAGTATCTGTATACTAGTATCGTATACTATTCTAGTATCGGTATACTATTCTAGTGCAACACTAGTTATTTCAACCACTCTATTTTTCTTATCCTCTTTCACTTACAGTCATGATGCCACATTACTTTTGTTTTAGCAGTACTGGCCAGCTTTGGCTGCTATGAGGTGCACATATTGTCGTTAGGAAGTTAAAATGACAGTCAAAGTTCTACCTTGTGTGTATGTCTACACCAGAAATGGAACATATGAACAAATAGGCGTGCCACACAAAGTCATTACACCTGTGTAGCCAAAGGTTCATCTAAACTGCTTTAAAGCAGGTTTATTTTGATTGTGGACAGAGATTTGTGGATGTACTCTGGATTATGTTAAACACATGTTGACACATCAACAATAAATGTCATGCTATTTTCTCTCTCCAGGACACCTGCCAGCGCTGTTCAGTTTACCATTACAGAAAAAACGAAGATGAACTCATGTCGGGAGGAGACCTCCCTTTCTCATATCTTTAGACGTATACAACTCTTTATAGTTGACAATGACCAAGTAAACTTTCTTTTGGATAGTTTGTCTCAGATATTATAATAATACATGTAATGCCAGACTTTCATTTCTTGATACCTACATTTGGTAGATATCAACTTGCTTTGTTTTGCATGAATAGAATTTCAAATTCCAGGTTCCACTTGTGCATTCAAGGTCAGGAAAAAAAACAAAACACTGCCATAACAACATTTCATTCTAAAGTATCAAAATTACATCTTAAAGAATCATTTTCGAAACTGTTTTCCTTTTCAGAGAGGTCACAGGATAATGAACTACAGATTATTAAGATTGAAAAGAGAGAAGAAACAGGAGGAGGACTCTACTTACAGTGCTTAGTTTGCTACAGCAGATGAGGATTCGACGTTCATAAAGCATACTAGCGTACA
This sequence comes from Bovichtus diacanthus, assembly GCA_943590825.1. Taxonomy (NCBI): domain Eukaryota; kingdom Metazoa; phylum Chordata; class Actinopteri; order Perciformes; family Bovichtidae; genus Bovichtus; species Bovichtus diacanthus. Next base: position 80,516 of record CALSBV010012209.1, on the reverse strand, counting down.
GATGAAGCATGTTATTGACATCTACTGCTACAAAGTACTCTGTTAGGTTTCTCTGCAGGGGTCAAACACAATAAGAGAAAAAACAAATAGGAGAGTTATTTCTGAGGGTAAAGACCAATGGACCATGATTCAGTATGAACGCTATAAACTTTTGTTCAAGTCATAAAACGTAGTATCCTGTAGCTTTTCAATGGGCATTACAGCATAGTAGGCCGAAAGTATGACTTGCTATTAGGGATGTCACGATACCAGAAATGAAGTAGTCGATACCAATACCAGTGAAATAACACGATTCTTGATACCAATTCGATACTCCTGCACTATATGTCATATCTAAATAAATATATATAAAACTTAGCTTCACATAAAACAGCATTTGGTGTTAAAGAATACTCTCATAACACTGGGTTACGGCAATGTTCGCTTTGCCACGTATGCTACGCAGCACACTACGCCGTACACTACAAACACTACGCCTTACACTACATACACCACACACTATGCCATAGACTTCATGGTACACTACATACACTACAACTTACACTAAATACTCTACAGACACACACTACATACTATGCGGCGTAGACTACGAACACTACGCAATACACTGCAGGCTCCATTAAACAGTGCCGTGTTTTCTTGGAGCTGCACGTTCCGGGAGGCTATGTAGTGGTGTCTTTGAGCTGCAGGCTACAGTAAGATGCGATGTGTCGTCTTTGAGCTGCAGGCTCTGGTAAACTGCGCTGTCTTGTCTTTGAGGTTTGAGGTTTGGGTGATTGCCGATTCTCCAAAAAAAATGTTTCTCTCTACCCCTGCGCGTTGGAAGAAACTTGGAGAATCGGCAAATTGAAATTGAAAGCTAATTATTTATGGATTTTTTAGTTAGAATCAGATTTGTGACATCCCTATTGGTTTGTTTCCTACCCAGTGTGCACACACACACACATCACTGATTATGGTGTCAATAGTCTCTAATTTACCTGACCTGTAATTGCTCAAAGATACAAATCAATTGCATAACAGTTTCTCCTTAGGGCCATGTATGGGAGTTTAGAGGATTGACAGTGATGACTTTCAGCACAAGGGAAATGACACTCACATTCTCAGGTATGCTGGGGAGTTCCCTTGCGTCAGGCACAGTGAAGAAGGAATGCTGGAAACAGAAAACAAGAGGGTGTGGTATAGAAAAATAAAAGCAATGCAAAGAGACTGTGAAAAACGTATGCAGTCAACTCATTTTTCTTCTACTTCTACCATTTAGATGTATGGTGAGGTATGGTGTCGTAGAATTCTGTAGTTTATACTGAAGTTTCTTACATAAACAGGGTGATTTTACTATTAGTGACATTAGTTTCTTTGGGAGGAACACAGATAGTAGCATTGTCTCCGGTTTAAACTGAGCTCAGGCAGAAGTGATGTGGTGAAGTCAGACTCACCACACCGAGATGAACAGGGACCCCAGGCTCAGGGATGGGGAGCGTATGTAGTGACACCAGGAACTCTTGCCATTGGCTTTCCTGAAACATTCAAAAGATTCAAAATCCATGCAATGGATACATGATCTCATGCAAGAAACAGAAACATAACTCACATCACATCAAGACATCACGTTAAATGTTAGCTCACAAGCAAAATACTGATGAGAGCTGACATACAGCCACACTTTCAGTGAAGACATTGGCCAACATATCCCTGACTGAAGTCAAGAAATCTGATCTAACACAATATCACCTGTCAGGATTTACCTGGCCTTTGATGGTGTAATCTGCAAGGATATTAAGCAGCTTGTAGAAGACTTCAAACCAGGGCAGGTAGCTGAGAAGACAAAAACAGTGTGTTGTACTTTTACTTGTTTACTTTTACTTACACTCGTAACTAAAATAAAATATACAAATAAATGCAAAATAAACTCCTCTGTTAATCCCTGAACAGAGATATTCAAGAAGCAGAATATTTGAAAGAATAAGAGGAACTAAGAGAGGCTAATGAAGGAGCCAGTGTTTCTGCTGCCTGAAAACTCGGATGTGGACTATTCTTCTCATGCTTGGCATGCGACTCTCTGCGACACAGTACGGCACGCACAGTTAACAGAGTTATGGACAGGCTGACTACTTGCTCACACACAGTTCATTCTGTGTCATTCTTGTTCAGTTATGTTAGCAGTTTAACACATGCTAGTGCCTTACCATAATTACATGGTAAATAGCCAGATTGGCCATCACCAAAATTCAGGCTAAATAATGTAGGTGCTTTATTTTACCAAAACTCTTTCTATTTGGCCAGGGACGGCCGTTGGCATAAACCCTTGTGCGTTTGTTTAGGGCCACAACTGCAACAGGGGCCACACAATCAGTGTAACTGAGAGTTTTCTATATAAACCGGCTGTGACTACTTCAGCCCAGTCGTACATTTTACGACCACAAGCCTCCGCTTCAAAACAAAGAGATTTTTATTTATATTTAAGAGCCATCTTTTAAGATACATTGCAAACACACTTAAACAGGTAATACTGTCAAAGTAACAGGACTATAATTTGAAGAAAATATGCCTAAACCCGACACTGTCATCCACCACTTTACAATGTCATACAACTTTTGTACTTTTGCTATTGACCAATTATACAAACTACAGTCAGATATCCCAAATATTGTCTTAAAATTTAGATGAGAAGTAATTTAACTCCCTACAGTAATATGATAAAGTATATATATTTTTCCACATCATACCTTTTATCCATGGTTTACATGTTTGTCTGTCATTGAGTCATTTCTCCTGCTTTGTGTGTAACAAAGTGAATGTTCATTATTAAATCATACCTGCTTACTGCCCATATGTGGAGGATATCAATAGAGAAGCAAAGGGAGTGAAGGTGATTCTCCTTTACAATAATTCTCTACACGTTTACAATCGGGTAGACAAACTCATTAAAATTTGCAATAATTAAGATCAGTGTAGATAATGGAATAGTGGCATTAGGATGTGCCAGACGCGACCAAATGTGGGCTTTAACTGGCCCCCGGAGCCCCTTAACTGGCTACTTTTTCCCCACAGCCTGGCTGCTCCATATCCCTGTGGAAAGCCCTGGGCCACAAACTAGAGTCACCAAAATCCTAGGGGCTGGCCCTGCTTTTTATCAGCATTTCCACCTTTGCTTCTGCAAAGTCCAACAAAAAATGACTGTACACACACAGGCACACACAAACTCACCTGAGAATGCAGTAGCAGGTGTGGGCACCTGAGGAGAGGCGACAGAAGCCAAATCTCTGTTTGCTCTCAATGTCAGTCAACACAAATGTGAAGTTCTGGCCGACCTGGTTCACTGTCAGACTTCATGGTGAGTGAGGTTCAGACGGCAGAGAGAGAGCGAGAGACACAGAGAGGGAGATACAGAGCGAGAGAGAGAGAGGGAGACAGAGAGAGACACAGAGAGACAGAGAGAGAGAGACAGAGAGAGAGAGACAGGGAGAGAGAGAGAGACAGAGAGAGAGAGACAGAGAGAGAGAGACAGAGAGAGAGAGACAGAGAGAGCGAGAGACAGAGAGAGCGAGACAGAGAGGGAGAGAGACACAGACAGAGAGAAAGAGACAGGGAGAGACAGAGAGACAGAGACAGAGACAGAGAGAGAGACAGAGACGTTTGATGAGGGTCCCATTCTGAAGACATCTACAGGCCAGTTTTAAATCATAGTCACAGCGCCACCTACTGGGAACAGGAAGTTACAGTTGCTATACTTTGGCATACTGCTCTTAGCAGGTTAACCAGATCACCCTCATATTTATTATTTATTATAATTATTATTCACGGAACGCCGCAGCGACGCATCATTCGCCGTGAAACAGTAAGTCGTTTTTTAGGGTCTAGGGATGCCTGAAAACAAGCAAAACTTAGCACACACATTAACAGTGCTAGAATGTGTTAACTGAGAAGGTTATTGTGCTTGGGTGGGGCAAGGGGACTCATTAGCGCCCCCTACAAAACCTTAATGAAGCAGCCCTCACGGTACGTTTTACCTAGATGTATGAAATTTGCTCGGCACGTGTATCAAACTTAGTCTTTATAAATAGTCTCTTAGACTATTTAGATTTAGAATTTTTTAACTCCTACATATTTTATCCGATCGACTTCACATTTGAGAGACCTGACCCCAGAAGAGTCCCCCTATGTCAAACACACTGTGACCAGTCTCACAACAACACTGCTCTGCAAACACCAATCACAATAAAACTAATTATAACACAATGTAAGAAAACTATTTAGAACATGAAAGAAGAAACTAAAAGACAAAGTAGATTCGATTGTATTCTGGGACTAAAAAGAGTTTATGAAAGGGCAGAATATCTCTCTACTGTCAGAGACAGAAAGCAGAGACACATCGTAACCAAGTACAGGCTCAGTGAGCACAAACTGGAAGGCACAAGAAATTCTGGCAACCAAAAGTAAAGTGAATATGTGTCACTGTTGGACAGTTGAGGCTGAGACAGAGATGCACCTCCTCCTAAAATGTGAAACATTCAATGAAATAAGGGACATTTGTTTTGACAAATTCAACTCTTTAATCCCAGGTTTTAAAAAATGTACCATAAATCAAAATAAAAAATATTATTTAGAGACGAGGCTGCTGCCCAATATGTATCAACATGTAGCCACTTTGAATTGAATTGAGAGAGAGACACAGACACACATGCCATGGCAATGCAGGAATAGATAGGGTAAGGGACAGCCCAGCAGGTGGCAGTATTACAACAATAATGGATTCCAACCACCATCAAAGTCAACAGAAGAAGATGGTCAGCGGTATCTATGTTTCTATATCTACGTGGCAGAAGACATCTCTTATTATTTTCAGGAGCATAGTAGGTGTGGAACTGTTTTGTCTAGAGCTAATGTATTGTATCTTGTAATGTAATTAATACTAAATGCTAAACCAAAACGTTGCGGATTCAAATACATCATCAGCGCCGTCTTGTTATTGGTTTGCTCACTCCACGTGAAAATGTGCTCATCCTTGCAATGTTACTGCTTTAATTGACAACACAGCCATACTGGCATTTTCCCTGAGAAGTTACAAGGTTTTGAGGTGGGAAATCAGTTGTACAGATTTCCTGAATGTCGATCCCTGCACCCATTCACACATCAGCCCATGCAGGAAATATTCCTGAACATTTCACGGAAAGGGGCTTACTGATCAAAAAACACCCAATACTGTTCAACCTCACACCAGCACTGCTTTCCAACCACGACAGCAGATTACATGATAACAGATTAAGAGCCTCTCTCTCAGTTCATTTATAGTCAAACCACTATCACCTCTGTCTGATCACAGCCAAATTACTGTGTTCATTAAAAGGACAGAAAATAACACTTCACGATGGAGAAACCCAGTTTTACAAATCTATAAATTAAATCAACTAATTAATTAGTCGACAAAATCGTACAAGTGTTAGTCGACTAGAAATGTCTTTATTTGAGGTCAGCCCTATTAATTAGACCTACTAACATTTTGCTCCGTCATCTACCCCCCATGTGGTCGATGGGCGGGGTTAGTTGGTTGCATAAAATCACATTTCATTGGATACATTTATGGAACTGTCATTGAGTTTAAGATGAGTCATCACAAATAATGTTATGTTTTATCAGTGAAAGAAAAGAGAAATATTTTTGACACATTGAACATGTAACAAGAGATAAATGAAATAAATGAATAATAAACACAAAGAGACAGGATTATAAGATCTTGGAAGATGACTGTGTGTGTGTGTACCTGTCCATGCTGAAGGGGAAGCAGAACTTGGGCAGAGTCTGAAGAGTTTCCTGAGGGATCCAGATGACAGATAATAGAGTATAGTAGTTACATGTATTATCATCAATATGTACTAATAATCTTGCATTAAAGTGAAAAAGGTTGGAAGGGCTGATGGAAAGGATGTAATGTAGAGTAAATTGATCTATGATTGAGGGAGAAAGAGTGAAGCACACATGGACAATAATGAAAAAATATTCCCAAATTTCCTATCTCTGACATATATTAAAACAGTACACAACGGCAGCACGAGCATTGGTTAGAGTTAAACCTGTGTACAACATGTGAGAACAAGAAACAAGAAAACAATGAATAACTGTGAGGAGGGTAAAGTATATAAAGAGGTACAATATATTATGTCTTTCAGACCTGGTCTGTGTAGTCTTCAGGGAACTGTCTTCGCACCTCCAGCCCTGAGACAAATGGACAGACATTGAACTGTTGAAAAGTGAACAGGACATAATGGAGCACACTCCTTTTGACTGAAGACAATGAGTCAAATGCATATCTAGCCAGGGAGCTGGAAGAAGAAACCCTCCAGGGACCAACAGATTGGCGACTACTCATCAGCTGAACACCTCACATCTTTGATTCAGATCATATCAACATTTAAATCTGATCATTATAGCTCCAGTATATAAAGTCAGTAGTACAGGAGGCTACAGCTGTTAACAGAATGCGTTAGATATATTTCATGAACACATCATATATTTTGCTGGTCCTCTCATTTTCAGCCTCAGGCTGCCACTATAAACTGTTGTTTCTGCTCTCTCAGCTACTAAAAGTTGATCAGACATCTTTGACCCCTTTCCCACCAATGACCAGGGTCGGACCAGGGTTATCTGAACAGTGCTCAACCCTTCTTTGTCAATTCAAACCCAGCCAGGCAACACAGGTTTATCCCTTGTCATGACAGACCTGGGTCACAACCGGGAGCAATGCGTGCCAATTACTTCACATGTTGGAAATGAGTGGGGGAGTTTACACGTCTGGAGGATTACAGAGAGAAGAGATGATGGTGGCATCGCAATGTGTGCAAAACATAAAATGTCCCAGAATGATGCATGTTTTTGGTAATAATAATATGGTGTAAATATAGTAAATACAATAATATTAGACTATGTTATATTGTGTTATGTGGAGCTGTAATGTATGGGGACATTGATAAATAATGTAAATCTGTATTTTCCTCATTGAAAACAATCAACACTTTTTGCAAGTTTATTTAGAAAATGTAAAAAGTTACAAAAAGGTACAAATAGACAATATACAAACATGTTTTAAAAACCGATGCTCTCATAGCTGGCTGTACTGTGAGATGTTCAGGTTGCTCGTGTTTCTGTTTCTGTGTACGGCGGATAACTCCCTCATTCAGCAGCCGTTTTATGTTCACACTGTACGTTGTGCCTCTCCGTCCCAGTCATCTCCGGCTTTTTAATTTCTTCCTGACCACGGAAGGCCAGGATCTCCCTCATCTCGAAGTCTTGCTAGATATCCATGTTGTTCAAATCATCAATATATAGTGCTTTTCCAATCTTTGTGAAGCGCTTTTACAAGACATGTTAGCATTCACACACACACACACACACACACACACACACACACACACACACACACACACACACACACTTTC
>CALSBV010012209.1:617-19287 GCA_943590825.1 Bovichtus diacanthus | reverse complement strand
TACTAAATGTTGGGGAGATGTAGCAGACACTTACTAAATGTTGGGGGAGATGTGGTGGATCTTGGAGCAGTTCTTGTCTGCCACCACCATGCCCTCAGTGGCTCTAGTGTCAGCTCCGAGGACGACGCCATCCTTCACAGGAAAACACAAATTATTAAACTAGTAGCCCATTTGCTGACACCTACTGGTTTGTTCTTACATGTTAACCTATAAGTGTTAGAACACGTTTCCTGACCAACCATTCAGGAGACAGGAACCATCGAAGCTGACCTATATTGGACGCTCTCCCCTCCTGAAGACACACATCTTCTTCACAAATTAACACAACAGTAAGTTCTCTGTTAGCGGAAAGCTAACAAGGTTATCCACAATTTCAATACTTTAATCCAAAATAATTAAATGTGCAAATTAAGTGATATTTTTTCCCTTAAACCTTAATTTGCAAAAATGCATAAACTGTTTTATAGGGTAAACACTTCAAGTTTTCATGTTGAGCCCGCTATCGGTTGAGCAACAGCAGACTTCTGAGTAGTCAGTCTAACAAATTAACACTTAATGTTGAATTTTGTGTTTCACCTCAAATATTATTTCAGCTTTAACATTTGTTTATCATCACATGACTAAAACACAGGAAATCTAACTGAAATTGCATAGTAAATAAGCCCAAGTCAGTAAAAATGTGTAATGCAATCTCATGTGAAATTGCAGAGATTTTTACTTTTTATTTTGAAGCCACTGGTCAAGGGCTGATGATGCTCTCATTTGGACTGAAGACATTATGTTCTGCCTGTTGCCGTGTATGGCAACAGGTCATGAAATAAATGTGACATATTTATCCAAGCAAATAGTATTTATTTTTTTATCTATTTGCAGGCTCTGGGGAGGCCAGTGTGAACACAGTGAGCTATAATTTAATCCAGTGCTGTACAAACAAGATTGTATGTTTTAATGTTCATTAATTTACACCAAGGGCTAAAAAAAATACAAGAATTTAGACTAGACTGGATAGACAGTGATGTTGATGGGTAAGCGTACTGCATATTAGACACATTAAAGTCTGAAAGGACGCACTTAACTCACTGTTGACGCCTCCAGGGAACACACCCTATTATTACCCAGAAAATTCATTTCAGAAGTGTGCGTGTGTCACTACACATTTAATACATACTCCTTGTTGCAAAATGTGTGTGGCATTTTATCACCTGACTTTGACCTGAAAAAGCTGACTGAGGAGCTTTTTAATCACGGTCTTTGCCAAGTTTCATGTTTGTGAGAAAACTTTCACTAATTATATCACATTTGATTTGTACATTTTTGAATAAAAGTATTCCGATTTTGGATTTTACTTTCATGTTCAGATACAGTTTCAACATACGTGAACATAACCATAACTATAGCCATGTAACAGTTAACGCTACAATTTTTCCAAAAACACAAATTTCACAGGGGACCCACTCAATTTCACAGGTAGTCAAACTATCAACATTAATGCACTAGATGTCCATGATGTAATTACATTTTTAAGCTTGACTTATTTTAAGCAGCCTGGTTTCTGTCACTTACCTTGAAGACAACACCACAGATGGTAGTTCCTGTTTTTCGGGCAGCAGGCAAGCTGCCTCCCACTTTGTTAGCTTCACCTTCCAAAACTGCATTTCTGAAAATAAGAAAAATAAAAGCACCTGTATAACTGTATCACTGTCAAAAACAAACGCTTCTAAGACTAATAAATTTTAAGCTCTGCTAATAACATGTCAGTTAGCTGCTCAACTCCCTGATCCTGCATTTTCTAAAACTCTAAGCACTAACAGTTGTCAATTGCTCCTTCTGTAGTGCTGAGGTGAAACAATGGTACACTTGTTTTGGAGCTGTCCATATAATCTTATTTTTTGGAAAATAATTGCCCAATTGCCTTTACTATTTTTTGTAACATCTCTGTTAATTTTTCATTACCCATTATAAAAAGATTAGCCCTTTGATTTTTATGATTTAACCTTCTTAATTAGCCCTCAACCCTTCGAATACGTCTAACATCGTTTGTTGCATCACAGAAAATATAATTTTTCCAAATCTTATACTTATGATATGACTTGTGATACAGGCTCTGACCACAGTAAGACCAAATCCCACTGACGAGTCGGAGTCAATAACAGATGAGTCAGTATGGAAGAATATCAAGGGTAGTTTCTGGCATGTCTAAATTGTATCTGTATTAATCAATGCGTATATGAAACTATAGTGTTATTTTGAAGACATTTATCATTTGACTATTTTGGTTCACTTACAACACTGTCCCCGACAACACCACTTTTAAACCAGAGAATTGTGTTAACACGGATTTACAGTACTTAATTCATAACATACATAGAGTTATCTCCAGTACCGTTAAGTGTCTTCTGCATCTGACTCTCTCTACAGTATGAACTAACGTTAGCTAACGTTAGCTAACGTTAGCGTTATAGTACCGGGCTGAATATATGCAGGTTAGAGAACAAACCTTCCACTCTAGTATGCTTCGTGTGAAACACAAGTTATATAATAGTAAAACTATAGAACATGTATCTTATTATGTCCAAACGTAGAAGATAATACTAGCGTGGGGAAAAGCCTGAGTCACTGTATAGAAGCCAAGTTAACATGAGCTAGCATCACTTACAAACCCCTATCAAGACACGTCTATTTCACACACCATCTAAATGCAAAGACAAACTACTTATTAAATTAGTGATGTAGTTATTTTGATCACATTTTCATTCGTTGAAAAGCGCTCACCTCTTGCAGTTTTCGAAACTGAAACCCCCGAGCGGTGTCTGGCTTACTATTAATGTCGCCATCTTGGTGAATGAAGAATTGTGTTTCCGGGAAGTAAAGGAGGCGGCTCTTCTTCTTTGGGGTTATACGGCAGCAGGCCGGCGTCTGTTATGTTGCTTTGCTGCCGCCCTCTGCAACGTCTGGAAGGGAACTAGTCCATTACTGTGCCATCTTCATTCTTGATCCCAATCAAACGGCCATTTTGTTCCTTTTCCCTTACCTCCATATGATACTCTAGAATAGGCTATGATATTTCTGTTAACTCCAATTTCAGTTAACATCACTTCTCTTTTTGCCCAATACATGACACCAGTAGCTACATGCTGTACTTTACTGGTGGTCAACTTTACCTGCTCCCTCCTGTTCCCCACTCTGCTTACTGTAGCCCACTGCCCATTCTGCTTTGTAAATAATTAAGGTGTCTCCTTTTTTTTCATCCTGCTCCCAGTAGCATACTGTTGCCACTACTGGTTTATTTTTTTCCAAACAATACTTTTTCCTTTATTTAGATTTAGATAATTCAGTTCACGTCTATGCCTCTCTTTTGAACGGCTTCCTTTGCCAACTTGTCAACCTTTTCATTGCTCGAAATGCCAATTGCTCGATTGACTGCCAGAAGCTAAAGAAAAGAGAAGCAAATGTGTCACTGCAATTCGCAGAACTGGAATAATCACAGCCAGATGGTTTCAGTCACTGAATTTCCTGACAGAAGAGCATGGTCAGCCTGCATCCATATTTTTCAAGCCTTGAAACGGAGCAGCTAAAACGGCTTTATTGAAAGTAATACGATGTTTAGGATGTCCATAGACCACTGGTTCTTTGGTAGGTTGTATTGATCACTTTTGAATTCAACTGCAGTTGAATGACAAAATGTTTTCAACCAGGCTTCTGTATGCTTTTTAAAGTATGTTTTGGCTTAAACCAAAGCTCCTCGGCTTCCTGATTAAAAACAACCACTTAAAAATGCTCTCTGAATTTTCTTTAAAAGTTAGGTTCTAATCAATAATTGTGCCCATGTACTTAAAATGCTCTTCTTTTTTGCCTGGTTATTGAGTATGACTGGGAGAATGTTACAGGTTCCACTTGGTTTTGCTTGTATTATATGTTATTTTGTTTTGGCCACATTCATTTCCAGTTTACTTGCCTGACACCAGTCCTAAAGTCTTTCAGGAGAAGACCAACAAGAGCCAAATCATCAGTAAATGGAAAACAGCAGTGGTGACAGCATACAGCCTTGTGGTGCCGCAGTATTCAAAACAAGCTTGTTTGAGACCACATTCAATAAAACTCTCTGAGGTCGGTCAGTTAGAAAGCTTCTGATCTCCATTCTCGATCATCTTAAAAAGTCCTTCTAAGAGAGTGTCAATTTGCATAGTGATCCGGATCTACCAAAAGTGTCTTTGACATGCTCTTGACGCAGTGGGCAGGGCGCACTTGATTGCAATCTGGCCGTGCCGCTGGGTCCACAACCTGCGGTGTCCACAACCTGCGGTGTACGCTTGTGTGCACAGAGCAGCATCTAACCATCAGACTTGTGGAGAGATAGAAAGAGATAAAAACAAATGCTCTGTGAATATGACCCATCTCTGTTTCAAGTCACACACCACCAACTATGTCACTGATTTTGGCGAAACTGGATCATATTTTACGGAGAAGCTGCTCTGCCTTGACGTTCTGTGATTTATAGAGCTCCCTAATGGATAGAAACCTTGATTTGTTGCTAAAGTAATATTAACCGCTAACTGCTGTTAACTGTAGCTGCCGTCAGCTAGTTAACGGTGCTGCTAGGACTGGGAGCTTGGAGTATTGGTGTTCACACTGCTAGGAGGAGGACCTTTTCAGGCCTGGGGCGGAGAGATACGGGAATGCTGGCGGGGAGCGGTGCAGGTGTAGTGCCATAACCGGAGCTAAGAAGAGAAAAGGAGAGAGTGACCAAGCAAGATGCTGGCAGACAAGAGTAAATCCCAGACTGGCTTGGCAAGAGGTTGGTGAAATAATAGGTTGCAAGACAGACTCCAAACTGGGCTTCTTGCTGTTGGACTAGGAAGTCTGGCTTGTGTTGTTGCACCTGCCAGATATTTTGCTGTGTTAGCAAAGTTGTCAACTTTGAGAGACGTAAGGAAACCATGCGAGGAGAGAGGAAACGAGGAAATGCTTTTAGAGAAATGAGACGTCTTTTCCACTGAAACACCATGTGAAGTGATCGTTTCTGATCACAGCTGGATCAGCTGTCAGTCGGCTTTAACAGCTGTAGAGACTTTTGATGGAGTTTGTGTCTGCACACACATGTACTGTGCTAATAATAAAGGCACACAGTTATCACTGTCAGAGCAGCAGCAGCAGCAGCAGCCTGTTACCTGTTTAACACACACCTGCTGTATATATACTGTGTTCTGCTTAGAGGCACGGGGACCATATCTACCGGCAGAATGCGTTTATATTTATTCATTATTTGCGTCTGTATTTGATATTCTAAATTGTAAATTTATTATTGAATAATCCAGAATATGGTTATGGTAACTCTTTATTAGGCTAATTGTTTCAGGGAAACCTGACAGTCAAGAATAATAAGCCTCAAATGTAACTGAATACGATAAATACAAAGTTTTTCTTGATGACAGACAGACAGACAGACTCTTCGATTTAATTGTATCCTTACCATTCTTAATATGAAACAAATAATATATATTCATCAATGAATAGAGCAAACTCTGAAAGGAGCTGACTCTTTGGAGACTGGGTACACGAGTGAACATTATTTGTAGCATGGAATGTGATGTGCTGGAAATGACATACCTGCAATTATTGCAGCACTTCCTGTGTCCACTATATGGTGCTAGAGAACACGTGCTTAAAAAAAACATCGTATTGCTCTATATCATGTGTAGACCACACAAGGTAATTTTAAGGTAAATCGGATGATGTTTGTCACATAAGGCCGACTTCCTGTTGCCAGCAGGTGGTGCTATGACTATGAGTCAATATTGGCTCGTAGATGTCTTTAGGCCATGACTCTTATCAAGCAGAAGAAATTTGGAGCAGATTGGAGAATGTATCCTCAAGTTCCACCAACTTCCTGGTTCATAGTGAATTGTACAAAATGGCCAACACGCCACGGCTAGGGAGTTCCATGAAAACAAAAGCTCTTGATAAGCTTTCACCCTCAAGGACTTTAGATGGTACTGTCCAAATTAGAAGTCGATTGGATGAACTCTGTAGGAGGAGTTCTTTAAAGTACAAAGCCTAAAAATGAAAAAATAAAATAAATAAATAAATATCACACTAAATTTCAGGCATCCTTGGACCCTAAAAAATGACTTCCAGTTTCATGGTCACGGCAATGGCGTTACATGAAAAAGCAAAAACTGCCAGGGTTTCAACATTGAGCTGAATAAATGTGAGGGTGATCTGGTTAACCTGCTAAGAGCGGTACGCCAAAGTATAGCAACTGTAACTTTCAGTTGCCAGTAGGTGGCGCTGTGACTGATTTAAACTGGCCTGTAGATGTCTTCAGAGCGGGACCCTCATCAAACGTGTGACATTTTAAAAAGATTTAATCATATACAGTCAACATACAACAGTTTCTTTGTTCATGGCAAAGCATCGAAATTTGCCGCGCTGCCACAGCAAGCCAATCAACAAAAACTTACAACTTTCATTATGAGACATCATCCACCTCTTAAGGCTTTCTTAACTTCCTGTTGCCAGTAGGAGGTGCTATGACTATTAGTCCAAATCGGCTCTTATAGCATGACTGACACAGGAGTGAAGAAATACACAGTAAATATATCAACACTAGAAGAGAGAGACATATATCTGTAGAATACAATACACAATGTAAAGAATACACTATAATACTCTGTCACAATTATTGTATTCTAAGTTTTAAACTAGTATAACCAAAATATAAACAGGTTAACATACTATAGTTGTTTTTTAATAACTGATTGTTTTGATGATTGATGAATTTAGATTGTATGGACCCAGTAGTAGAGGTGAAGTACTGCCCTCTATTTCTTTGGAGCAGGTGGCTCAGAACTACACATTGGACCTTTAAGTTAAAGGAAAAGCAAAACAAATTATTTAAAACCAAGCCATCAATGGCTTCACTCAGTTTCCTCAGTTTTAAGTGACAAGCATAATCTAACATACAAAAGTATTTTTCAACAGACTAAATGGTGAATCTAAACTATTTACATCAATGAAGTGTGAGAATATTTTTTGTACTATTTTTATTTTTCACTTTCTCTAAGACGTCCACTGTACTGGCAAATCAGATTGTCATTAGTCCCAACAGAAGGCCTGTTCTGGGCCTGTAACATTGTGTATTTAATCATGCTACAATGTTTTGTCCTTGAACAGGACGGATGCCAATTTGATGCCAGCTGGATGTCAAGGTCGACTAGGAAAATAGGCTCCAGTGAGGTGGACAAGATCAGATAGTGAGCCTCCACAACAAGATGAGTGCATTATGTTGATTAACCTTTTTATTAAAGCAGAGTGGGAAAAACAGGAAAAACAGATGAAGGTGTAATCGGTGGGATCTCAGTGACTGATAACAAAGGTTTAATGGGCTTTTTCTTTAACCTGCAGGAAGTGTGTCTGTTTTCTCATCATACACTTCCTTCATGTTCCAATACCTTATCTTGGACTAAATAATAATTTATTACAGTATGTGTATTCCTAAGTGATATGTTATGACTAAAGTTGGTGTTCATGCTGCACCTATCCACCTCAGCATAAGTAACCATTTCAGGCATCGATTAAACCCACAGACCTTCATTTGAAATTCTACTACTTTTAATATTTCAATCAATATAAGCATCATATTACAATGAAGGGTTGGAAAGAGCAGAAACAGATGGCACTGTATAATGTTTTTGCAATGTCATAATCAATATCTTTATATTATCAATAGATTACATGAGTGGGGGCCAGAAACACAACTCCAAACACAAGTATGATAATGTTGCTCTGTGTCTGTGTGTGTTGGATGTGTCAATAGGCAACTGTTTGCTAACAAGTTCATAATAACATAAATGGTGATGATATGTCAATGATGTGTTTACAGCTTGTTTCTGTTGCCTTCCCAAGTGGTTAAAAGAGATGTTATAGCGAGTTATAGCGAGTTAAAGGGCAACTCAAGATGTAATTGAATTACTTGAACCTTTATAATTAAATGATAATAGGCCAGTACTTATAGGTTACTTTCAGTACAGAGAAGTAAATCAGTTTCAAGAAATAACTCAATAATACGAAAAACAATTTTCAATTACTCGTGATACTTACAATACAATCAATTTATGTCAAATTGTTTTAATTTCCAGGTCATATCCCCACACTGCCATGTGGAGCAGGGCGTTTCAGCAGGATCCTCAGCCTCCACACTCCACTCCACAGCTCACAACATAGGTTTTATTGACAATTTAAATTTGTTTTGGAATCACTTTTCCATCTTCAGGACCAACGGAGTTCACCCCTACAGGCTGGGTAGCAAACTGCTAGCGGCCAACTGATTGTTTAAAGCCCACACACACCCCGGAATCTCCCTCTCCTTCTTTGGCTTCATCACAGGCCACTGTTTCCAGTGCAAGCCTTGTCCTTCACCTGCATCTATCTTGCCCACTAGCTCCACCCACCATTGTATAACGCACACAACCTCACTGACAGCATCTAGCATTTCTGTTAGGATTCCTCCCAGATTGAATATTGAATTTCCTAAGTGTTCTGAAACTATCAAGGAAACTGCCCCTTCTGCAGGGTACACACTGGACGTGAAAGCGTCGCGATTTTCGGAGATGGCATTCATGTAAACAATTGGGGTGTTCACACAGGACGCGCCGCAGAGCAGAGATCAAATTTCAAAATCCATCCGCTATATTTATTAGAAATAGCCTTATGTCACTGGGATACTGTGGTTTTGAAATAACGTACTTATTTCACATATTTGTCTTTTGTGAATTGACCACAGAATCATTAGTATCACTGTGAGTTCCTCCTGCTATTGCGAAATTCCAGTGAGGGCATTGTGGATCCCTAGGAAGTTCTTACCACGAACATCATCCGACTGAATCCCTCTGCGAGGAACCGGAGCTGGGAATCCAGGCGTGTGTGTGTGAGTGTGGAAAAGGGGGAGACATGAAATAGCAACCCAGGCTAGGGCAAAAACAGTACAACGTCTTCAAGGGAATAATTTGGTACTGGACGCACCAAATTATTTTAGATGTTATTTTAATCTTTGTAAACCAGGAAAGTTGTTGTGTAATTTTTATCAGTATGTGACGTGTCCAACAGGACTAACAATATTTATGGACCTTTGTTATGGATCTGTCAAGGGAGCTTACAAATCCCTTCGTAGAGCTCCACTCGGGATGTCAGATCACAACGTTGGGTATTTGGTTCTCTCCCGCTGGTCCTGAAGAAACACAAGCCAGAATGACGTTTAGTTCCAGGTCTGATCGGAGGAGTCTTTCCAATATCTCCAGGACTGTAATCGTTGAACATATTGAGACTAAAAATGTCTGTGATGATCTGGACAAACTAACTGTGTCTATGCATAACACCTTTTGTGAGGACTTGGTCATACTCTGTTAATCAATTTCCAATTATCCAAATAATAAACCATGGGTCTCCAAATCTGTCAAAAACACAATTAACCCGCGAAATATCACTTTTAACCAAGACTCGATACAGGGAGCTGTAAAAAAAGAAAAGTCACAAGAGAACTTAAGCTGACTAAGTGTAGCTATAATGATAAAGTACAGAACATGCTCACTATTAGTAATTCATGACCTGCTTTGGAAGGCGTGAAGTCTATGAGGATACAGTCCAAGAAGTCTCCAATTTCCCTTAACGGCAAGCCTGTCCTTGACCTCTCCAATGAACTGAACACTTTTTATAATCATTTTAATTTCCATGATTTTAATGAGGAGCTGTCAGTTTTCAAAAATAAGGTTCCTGAGCAGAACAGTAGGCATGTTGATAGGTCCTGATACTTTTCAGGGGCGTAAGGAAAGCAAAAAATCCCGGGCCCGATGGCATTGGAGGTTGTTTACATCAGGATTGTGCCAAACAAGTTATTGACCAGTGAGTAGACACAATTTCAAACAATCAACATACCTGGCAGTCCCAAGAAACAATAAAACAGTTCATGTGTGATTTTGATCTTGACGTTATTTACAACACCCAGTCGCAAGAGAATACTCATTCTTCTCAACGTGTCACCACTCATATTCAAGCATTAACTTCCTCACCAGCAACTCAATTATATCTAATATTTCAGACTTAAAGATCCACCCCATCATTATTAACGACCGTGCCCCTGTAACATTTACATGGAACAAAATCAGTTTACACAAACCTATCACCAATTGATGCTTCAACACATCTCTTGTCAAAGACCCGGAATAAAAGTCATATTAAAAAGAGTGGGCATCCTTCCTAGAAATAAATGATTCCCCAAAGTCATCACCAACTCCTCTATTTGAGACAATAAAGGCAGTTTTAAGAGACATTATAATTTAATTCCCTGTTTATAAAAAAAAAAACAAGAAGCTGAACTGGAACAAAAAATCAACACCTCGAAAAACATTATGCAAGTAACCCAACAGAGTAAAACCCAGAATTAATTGAAAGAAATATATAAATTCCAGATAAATTAAATTATGAATAAGAAAACTCAATAGCTGATACAAAGCCTTATACATGAAAATGTCCACGATAATAATACATCTGATAAATACATAAAACATAACCAAAAAAAATTCATCATTCATCACTCAGCAGTGAAGCACACAAATTCACCTGAAGAAATAAATAAAATCTTCAGAAGTTTTAATGCTAATCTATATTTATCAGAAAAGTCAAAAGGACATTAAGGACTAATTTCTCAATGGCATTGACCTGCCACAGCAGGAGAGAACAAAGAACAAACCAACATAACACAGAACGAACTTTCCACAGCCCTCAATCTTATGCCCAATAACAAAGCACCAGGACACGGTCTGGTCACTCTACAAAACCCAAAACACAAGGAGTATCAGGTCCCGTCCCGTTCGTTAGATGTTTTGTGTTGTTTGTACTTCCTGATTTTGTTAACTGTATGTTCCCTTGTGTCTGTTGTTTCTAGTTCCTGTCCCCAGCTGTCTCCACTCTGTTTGTTAGTGTCTCCACCTGTGTCTTGTTATCCCCTCCCACTTCCTGGTGTATATAGTCTGTGTGTTGTTTATCCCTTGTAGCCAGTTCGTCTTCGTACATTTATGTCAAGAGTTCCAGCGTTTATCCTGTTTCCCAAGTTCCTGATTTCCCGGCTTTCTCAATCCTGTTTCCGTAACCTGACTCCGTCTTCACCTGATCCCTACCTGTTCTGCTACGCTGAGGACCTACCTGTGCATCGACCTTGTTTCTGTGACCCGACTCTGCCTTTGGATTTCCCCTGCATGTTTGCGTGTCCTGTTGTTTGTCTACTTTACCCAGTAAAGTATATTATCATCGTTCTATCTCTGAGTTGTGCTCTTGAGTCCCTCTCTCCGTGGGTACTGGTCGTACCGTTACATTCCAAGTACCCACAAGAATTTCCAATATTGGAAAAAAAGGGGTCTCCACATGCTCTACATATTGAAATATTTACATTTTTACACCCGCCACTCAAGCCTCTCAGGTCCTCTCCTCTTTGCTCTGTGTTAACAGTCTGCCATTCAGTCCAAGACTGCGTTCCAAATCATAGCATACTCTTCTTTTTACTTCAAATTTCACAGATATATGAGCAAGATGGTCAAAGTTCAAGGCGCGATGTTATGAGGAAGAAGTATGTCCCAAATGTGTGCATACTGTTACAAGGAGGACTTGAAGTCCCACATTTTTACTGGTACTCTCTGTCAAATCAGCTTAAAAACATATTCAAATGGACCCACCCAATCAACCAGATAAAACATGGTTAGATGTAGAACAAACAGAAGTACAGCATTGGGAGGAAACTATTTTTTAAATATCTGTAACACCTTAACCTCAGAATTAATTAACAACCCTTCCTAAAAAAACTGCTCTCCAAAATATATGGAATTATTTCACAGTCTAACACAGAATTCACTGTTTTAAATCCGTTTACATTGCAAATGAAATACCTCCAGCTGTGTTCACGCCACCTGGCACTGCACACCCTACAAACACTTTTGGAAAAACCTCACAGAGTCACTATCCGGCTGCCACATGTTGGTTTCCCCCTCCCTCGGCTTACTAGGACATATCAACAATCAACCTGCACAAAACAAACAATAAATGACTTCTAACCATAATCCCTAACTATTGGCAAGAAACCTTTCCTTATGAACTGGAAATCAAGGAACACCACACATACTGCTCACTGGAAAAACTTGCTCATAGATTACATCTCCGTGGAAAATTTAAGCTCCTCCGTCCAAAACACTATAACAGAAGCCCACTCCATCTCCATCTCTAATGAATTATTTACAAACCTGATTCCATCCATCTTATTTCATTTATTTATATGTATGTACTGCATGTATGTATTTATATGTACATATATTGTATGGACTTTCCCTTCACCTGACCTGCTCTGTCCACCTGTGCCCACTCCATTAGCCTTGCTGTAAACATACAAGCCCATTCCCATGAACCCCTGGCTTCTTTTGGACATCTGCCCCTTTGCCGGATAACTGGATACATTTGCCTTACCGTCCTTGCCTGTCTGGTATTGACTTTTGCCTGTTTCTGACAACGAGTACCCATGTACAGTGTTGGAACACTGGTACGCCTCACACCAGTGTCACCATGAAGTTGGTGTTCTGGTATGAGCAAGTCTGGCTATTAACAAATATCAGTGATAATTATTAATAAAACTATTAATATTCATAAAATCATAAATAGGGGTTGATAATAACAATGTAGTAGCTGCATTAGCTCAAAAAGAGAAAGGGGTCTGTTTGTTATCTTGCAGAATGCAACAGGAGCAACCGGTAGTTAACAATTGTAGATAGCAAGATAGCAAACCGAGCAACTGGTCTCCTCCGTCCTGCACACAGCTGAACTTGTAACAGCAGCAACAACGACTCGACCGGCTGCACACCTTAACAACAAAGACAACACGCTGCTTTGCTTCATCTCAAAGGATTTGTCAGCTAAGCTAAGAGCTGAGAGCTAAGCAGCCTTTGTATTCATGAACTGAACCTTCACTGGGCATAGTATATTATTTAGTATACATTAACTTTACACGAATAAGTAAGCATAGAACTGCTATACTGTTGTAAATGTGTTCATGTGTTAATTTGTTTTTTATTCACTGAACTGTGTGATCTGTTGTATTGAGCTAATAGGGAACATTAGGTTGTTTCACCAGGGGATGTGTTAGTATTGTACACAAAGACAGATTCGCATGCACATTAACCATCTTCTTAACCCGGCACCAGTAACGTTACCATCTCACAATAATTGTAAATTTGCCTTTTAACAGAGCGACACACACAGAGATTAGGACTCAAAGCTCCCGCTTTATACTGTATGAGTATGCGTGCATATACGTGTGTAGAACAAAGGGGACAGACCACATAGAGACGGTCAGAGGACTGCATACACATTCTTTTTGACGCTCCTCCGACAGGACACATCCATCCAGACACACTCTCTCTCTTATCTACACACTCACATTTATGTACATATTCCCTTTTGATTGTTTAGTATTAGATATTGTTTGTTTTAACATTTATTATCTTCTTAATAAATGCTTTTTTGGAATATACACGCTGGTTTATTTAATGTTGTACAAGAGTATTGCCAACCTCTTCTATCAAAGAATTCCGAAACAAGAGAGCTGTAGAACTCAGCTATGCTCAAAATAAAATCTCTTTTGGAAGATGACAATAAATATATTGTACTGTACAAATGATGACCAGATGATGGTCATCAGAACAGAACAGATGATGTAGTTGATTACTGTATGAACAAAATGTGCACACAATCACAAGTCATTTGAATTTCACCTTAGCATTCATACAGCAGCATGATATAGAGCTAGTGTCTGTTTGGTACTTTATAAACAATACACAAACAAAATGTTAACACATAAATCAAGACAAATTTGAAAATGGCTTTATTCAATGCTGAATAATAATACAGGGAATGGGCCTGTGGGGTGTAGCTGGAGAACAACTTTGTTTTAAAGCCCCTTTGTGGCAGATCTGAACATTATGATCATGATCTACTGGAGTTTAAATGTATTTTATTATTTACAAATAACCAAACTACCAAACTAATACATGGTTTTAAATAACAGTGTAGACATTTTACACTGATAAAGACCAGCTTTGGTTATGCCTTTCTCTTGTGCTGAAGACTAGCAGTTGCCCCCTGGAGCCTAGTCTTTGTGACTGTGTATAAAGATGGACAGCTGACCAAAAGTGACTAGTGGCTGGCTGCAATATAGCTCATAAACCTTGCCCTCTCCCTGTTAGCAGATGGGACATGGGGCAAACTAAAACGTCAAAGTATACTTCAAATACATTTTCCCCAAAGATTGTTTTGGTCATTTTATCTTATCCTATTCAAATGTTAATTTGTCAGATAAGGTTGGTTTTAATTTGTTTTTTGGTACTGTCAGAAGCAGGTGAGACAATATGATTGACAGCTGCTCTGACTGAAGTTAATTAAACTGGGTTTCATGGTAAACAGTACCCTAATCTCATTGTATTTGAAATTCATCCCAGTTTAATGACCCATGTGCAGACAATCACATAGCCTCTGAGTCTTCATGCCCAGCTGCGCTTGGCATGGAGCATCTCGATGAGCAAGTTATTGCAGGGAACCTCACCACTCAGGTGTTTGCAGTAAAGGTAGTCTTCAGCGAGGGTGCTGAGAGAGCGTAACTCAGACAAACAAAGCAGCAGATGAGCAAAACGTCCGAGAAGGTGAGAAGAGGTGCACAGTGTGTACTCCAGCAGGGCTCCTTCAACCTGCTCATGCATACTCTCGATGAACTGATGGTCTTCAAGCTCTTTCACATCTGTTCAGTGGGCAAAGAGAAAGCAACAACCAATGAATGTACATGGAGCAAAGGTTGTCAAACATTTTCATATCATGGAGTGGAGTACTGGAGATTTGTAAAAGTACCACACATGGTTAATAGTTATTCTTCCTCTTTCTCTAACTGGCATAATTGAGAGTTCATATATTAATATTTACCCTGGAACCACATCAAGTACTCTTTATGACCAAACTGTTCATCGTTGAAATGAATAACATGTTGATCTCAAGCACAAAGAGCCCTATTTTACACCTGGCGCAAAACTGTCATTGCTAGTTTCAGACCGACACAATTGTTATTTTCAAGTCCAGCGCCCACGTTGTGTAAGTAGTTGTACTTGCACCCGTTTGTGCACCCATGGGTGTGTTATTCTTATAATGAGGTGTGGTCAGGCGCATTGTTGGCGTATTGCGATCTTGAGGTAGCAGAAATCGATTGCAACATTGACAAACAAAAATGTGGTCTAAAGTCAATCATTAAAAGTCTAAAGTCGCAGTTTTGTCGGGCTATTTAAATGACACATTATTAAAATAGTAAGATGTGCCTACTTAGGCGGATTCACAACACTCAACACAGCTTAACACTCTGCTTGTTAAGCACACATGGATGCACAGCATGGAAATGTTTTTATAATTTAGGCGGCAGGTGACAATTCAAAAGATAATGAAGTTAGACTCTCAGGCATTCTATGTAGCTCAACCTGCAGCACACTCTCAGTGCACCACCAGTCGGATGGTCTGTGGTTCAATCCCCGGACTCTGCAGTCAGCATGTCAAAGTGTCCTTGGGCAAGATACTGAACACTGATGGCATGGCCAACAGTGTGTGAGTCTGTGTCAATGGTTATCACTGATGAGCATGTGGCACCTTGTACAGTAGCTACTGACTCTGTATGAATGTGTGTGAATGAGTGACTTTGACTTTGAGTGATTGGAAAAGCTCAATATAAATGCAGTCCATTTACAAAGGATTGGGTGATGGCAGGGAAGACTGTTAATCAGCAAAGGACAATAGCTGCTAGCTTCTCCAATTTGCCAAATCTGCCATTTAAATAGCAATGCACCCAGTGCAGAGTCACCTGGCTTTTACAGGGAATGGTAGATCGCCTATGATTAATTAAGAGACTAATTAATTAATGCCCCTGGAACCTTATTTTTCGCTAAGATTATGGACTAGAGATCAGTTGTCACAAACCTGGGTTAAAGAGGA
This sequence comes from Bovichtus diacanthus, assembly GCA_943590825.1. Taxonomy (NCBI): domain Eukaryota; kingdom Metazoa; phylum Chordata; class Actinopteri; order Perciformes; family Bovichtidae; genus Bovichtus; species Bovichtus diacanthus. The sequence continues at coordinate 3,234 of CALSBV010012209.1, read as the reverse complement.
TGAGGAACTTGATGCAGGCAAACTCTTGTCGGTCCACCTTTAGGATGTGGAGCTTGTCAACCAGCTCTTGTCCGCTCTGGACTAGGCTGGCCAGGGTAAGACTAGCATGAGAGGCTACGTAGGACAGCTCCATCTAAACAAAAGAACATATGCACTGACAACAGAACAGCCACGGTCCCTCTGTACTGCACAAGTTTTGGACATTTTTAAGGTTTTTATAACCTTAAGACACATTTTAGGTTATGAGATCTGTAAGGAGAGTATGACAAGTATCTTGGATTGATAATAGAAGAAGTTATATTAAGAATTAACTTGTAACTTAATAACTAAAAAGTGGTATAAAACAGAACCTCCAAAACTTAAAAGCAATAAGCAGATCTTTTCCTTGAGGAATAATGGAAGACCTACTCCCAAGGAAATGGGAGAGCATTAGATTGCCCTTACTCAACAAACAAACAATATGGATGATATCATATCAGGATAAATCTAAGGACAATATCATACTACTGCCCCTAAAAACAGTGTACTGTAAAATGAATACCCCACTTGGTCCCCATGCTTTGTAGATATTTGTTTACTTATTTTACTTGACAAAAAAATGACAAAAAAAATAGAGAGAGAAGCAGAGATGAATAACCTCCTGCCCAGTGACCAGCAGCAGGCTGCCCACTTTGCCATAGAGGACCTGTCTGGAGATGATGTCCAGTAGCAACATTTCACTCCAGCAGCTGTGCAGCAACTTCATCTGGTCATTCACCTTGGAGCAGAAAAAAAAGAGTTAAAACCATTCAAGTACACATTTTATCCACCTCCTTACTCGTTTGCATATTAAGACAAGACCCTGTCATCTAATCTGAGCTGGCTCCAATTTATACAATTGTTATGCATGTTAACATAAAATGCGGTTAGCCCGTATAATGTACCACTGAGGTTGATAGGAAAGCCATTATTTTGACCTGATTATGGCTCATTCATGCTTTGGGGAACATGAATGTCTGCACAAAATTCCTTGGCAATCCATTCAATAGTAGTCGAGATATTTCAGTCTGGACCGACATTGCCATTCTACACTGATGTGCTGTAGTGTGGAGTTTACAGGGGACACACTATGGAAAAACTCACTTTTTCAGTGCATAGGGAGAAAAGCCTGGTGCTGCTCAACATGATTAACTTCCGAGCTAACCTGTGCAACTGCAATGAGCAAGTGCTGCCCTGGCAGTTGATATACTACCTATGCTACCACAGTGATGTTGTCTGTTTTCACCAAGATGTGGCGACCTTGGAGAAATTGCAGAAAATACTTAGTGCCAAAAGCACTGCCCAAAGCTCAAAGAGGTTTATGTGAGCCTGAGCCAGCCTCGGGCCCACTCTTTTCCCAGTTTATTTTTAAACCAAGATCCCTCAGATAATCATGTGAGGGATGAATCCCTGACTGCCTGCTCCTGTGAGATTCAGTGCCAATATAAGAGTTAAAGACAAAGAAAAAACAGAAACGAAAAAAGATAATAATTTCAATAAACCGAATATAACTGACAAGAGAGAGAAGAAAAACAAATAAATAAATACAAAGCAATTCTTTGTTTTAGCTTTTTGTTTTTAACGTGGCTAATACCCATGGAGCTAAATGTCCACAAAACCAAACATTTTCAGCTGTATTTTGGTTGTAATGTTTTCCATGATGAACACCTCATTCACCTTTTGTTGCCTTTGTAATGTTTTCCATGATGAACACCTCATTCACCTTTTGTTGCCTTTGTGTTATGTTTGAGGTTGTTTTTTTGACTTTTAAAAGTAAGATCCATAATAAATGCTTTTATTTTTATCCATTTCAATTCCTATGGGAATGTATATGTATATATACACATATATATACATATATACATATATATACACATATATATACACATATATATATATATATATATATATATATATATATATATAAGGAAAGGAGAGGAGTGAGTCCCCCGACAGTCTAAGCCTATAGCGGCTCATGAATGGTAGAGAACCTAATGCTACAGGACAGGAGTTCTGACTCTGCCCAGAGATCATCATTGCAATTGATTTAGTTTCATTTGTTAGGAAACCTGAGATTCCTCCATAATCATTTCAGCCCTATAAAAAAAACAGGTATTGATGTTAAAGGTTTACAAATTAAAGCGAGGATATCTTCCGCAAACATTATGATATTTTGTATTCTTTGTCCATCATCAGTTATTCCATATATGTTTTTGTTCTTCCTTATTAGTGTATATATATATATGTATATGTATATATATAAATATATATATATGTTCCCTTATATATACATATATATATATATACATACATATATAAACATATATATACATATATATATATATATATATATATATACATACATACATATACATGCATATATATATATACATACATATATATGCATATATACATACATACATATACATACATATATATACATATATATATATATATACATACATACATATACATATATATATATATACATACATATATATACATAAATATATATATATAAGTATATACACATATATACATATATATATATATACACCTTTATATATATAAATATATACATTATATATATATACATATA